>VUQG01004120.1:23208-33725 GCA_015106755.1 Etia nguti
AGTAAAGTATCAAACAGGTGGAAATCTTACCATAACAGAAACAAATCTTTTAGAAAGAAATAGAAATAGAAAATAGAAATAGAAAAAAATCGTTTTACCTCTTTGGCCGCAAACTCCTGCTAGACCACCTGGTGCAGAGCAACCAAACATGGCACACAAGTAAATCTTCCACAACAACAGCATTTAATTTATACCCACAAAAGTTGAATTGTGCAAGACAAACAATGAATCCATCCATCCATTTTCATTCATTTGTCCGAGGCTGGGTTGCAAGGGCAGCAGCCTGAGCAGTGAAGCCTAGACCTCCCTCTCCGCAGGCACCACCTCCAGCTCACCTGGGGGAATACTCAAACCAGCAGAGGGATATAACCTCTCCAGAATGCCCAGCCATGCTCTCAAAAATGTCCTCAAGTGGATAAAGACCCGATCTAGCATTCTGTGACTGGGATGAATTGTTCATCCCATTCATCATTGTTCCTCCTGGATGAACTCTCCTTGCTAGTTCCCTGGCATAGAACTTCCCAGGAGGGAAGCACACTCTGCCAATCCAGAGGCACCACTTTATTTCTCCACATGGCACTGCAGAGACATGCCAACCAAGACAGCTCTACAACATTCAGGCCTTATGGAACTCAGGGCAAATCTCATCCACCCCAGGGGCCAGGCCACAATGGAGTTATTTAACTACCTCGGTGATCTTGCCCCCAGTGATGGACAGGTTGTCCTGAGTCCTGAGTGGCCTGACAGTTTGCCAGAATTGCTTTAAGGCAGACTGAAAGTCTTGTACCATGGCTACACCAAACTCTTCCAACACCGAAATTTTTGCTTCAGCTACCACCAGAGTCATGCTCCGCTCGGCCTGCCAGTACCCAGCAGCTGATAGGTCTCTCCACCTCTGATTTCCACCATTTGGTTGAAAAGTTACCATCACGACAGGAACCAATAGACATGTGGCGCATCGTCTGGTTGGACTCAATGTCCCCAGACATTTTTGGAATACGGGAGTTGTAGATCTCATGGACCAAGGCCTCTGCTAGACATTCCCAGTACACTTTCACTACACAGTCCAGCATCTTCCCCCACCATTTAATCCAACTCATTATTAGAGATCCAGAGAAAACTGCATTATTTTTGGATCATGTTCTTCTTGCATAATACAGCTTTGATCTGCATTTGTGAATGTCATGATCGATTCACTGACACTGATTTTTAGAAGTGTTCCTGAGCTCATGCAGTGATTTCCATGGATAATCATGCCTATTTTTAACAGTGTGCTACCTGAGAGCCCAGAGATCACTGAAATCCAACACTGATTTTTGGATTTGTCCCTTGTAAGCAGAGATTTCTCCAGATTCTCTGAATCTTTTGATGATATTATTGTCCACAGATGAGGAAATATTCAAAATCCTGGCAATTCCATGTTGAGTTTTTTGAAAATTTGTGAAAATCTGCCCATCTTTAATTCTGAGAAACTCTGCTTCTCTAAGATGCTCTTTTTATACCAAGTAATGTTACTGACCTGTTGCCAGTGAACCTACAAAACATTCCTCTAGCTGTTTCCTTTTAGTACCACTTACTTTTCAAGCCTTTTGTTGTCCTTGTCCTTGCCATTTGTCCTCAAATAAGTTAATACTTTTCAAGACATAGTAAGAGATAGTCAGTTTAGATATTTAATATCTATTCTATTGCAAATAATTGCATTCTTTTCTTTTAGACAGCATCATAAGTTTTTGCCATCATGTTTGGCAACCATCTAGCAACAGACTAAAATGGCCTGATTATAGTCTTTATGCACCTACAACACCTTATGAAAGCATCCTATCACTTTACTTTCACAACAACATCTCATTTATATCCACAAAAGTTGAATCATACGTGCCTAACAACCACCTAGCAACAGGCTAAAATTAACCATTTTTAGCAAATAAACAACATCTACCACACTCTCCCAACATCTCCCAACAGCACAAACAAGCCAAACAATACAGTTCAGTTAATCTACTGTGGTTTATTTTACACAATCTAAGAACCACTGAATCACTGCTATTCTAGAGTATACACCAACATAATCCTTAATTCTCATATTAAAAACACTCTCAGTCAGACTGCTGTGAAACCCTAGTCAGACATTTAAGGCCCCCCGACGTGATGATGGAGTCTGCTGACATTGGTCCTCTCCCATATTTTCCTCAAATGTCACTTCAGGTTGACTTTTGTGCTGTTGAGTGAAATGCCTCCACAGCTATAACGTGGTTTAGTCTTTTGTTTAGCACCACCATGTGAATATTTCTCCATATATATTTTTAAAATAAGGGAATCTGATCAAAACAAGTTTTTCCTAAAACTAATGACTACATGTAATAACTTCTGCTGACATTACCAGTAGGCATCAGCTAACATTCGATATCACCAAGCTGTTAGCATGGCAGCAGATACTAGCTTCACACAGACTTGGTAAAAAGCATCATATAATAACTTTTGGAAACAGAAATGTGCCAGGAACTGTGGCATCAGCATACTACCCCCATCCCCAACTTATCATTATACAAATAAGGTTTACAGTATTAATTGATATTTGTATTTTGTATTGAATTTGTATTTGTATCTTTAAGAAAGTTTTAAATTAGGTAAATGAGAAATGGGAAAGTTATTTGCTTTAACTCATGGTTACAAAGCGAAACACAGAATCATTTAGCCAAGTTCCCCAGAAGCCACTCTTTCAAAATGCAATTCTTGGTACAAGAACACCTGGGGAAATAAAAGCTTGATTGAATAACCAAAACCGGAAGCGGAAAGCCCTTTTGTGTTCCCAGGCAATTTGTAGCTTTCCCCAGGTAGCTGAAATGGTGAATGCTGTAAAAAGCAAAGGTAACTGTGGAAACTCAACCTGACAAAAGAAGAAAAAGAAAAAAGAAAAAAAAAAGCTCAGTGGGGCAAAGAGGCAAAGAAAGCAAACAGGAAGGGTGATGCAAATAAAGAGTGGGGAGAGATGCCACTTTAAAGGATGAGATTCACCCTAAACAATATTTGTTATTTTGATCATTTTAGAATAAAGATGAAAAAATTTGGTCTTGTTGTTTATTGGGATCACCATCACATACAGTAGAAGCGGTTACATTAATACCTCGGTATAATCCACTAAAGGTCAAAATGTAATCATAATTCTCTTTATTTCTGTTTTAGGTGCTGACAGTGATCATAATGGTGGAAGAAGAGCAAAGTGAGATGAGCTGTAACTATTTTGCTGAAATGCTGCTGCTGCTGCTGCCTGGATCATGCTGCTGCAGCTCCAATGAGCCATCAGATAAGAGGGTCTATCTAATTCATATTCTAATTAATATGGAGCCTCACTTCCTGCGTTTCAGGGCCTTAGGGGAGGACACCATTCATCAGGAATTATCTTGAGCCGAAAGGTTACCGCTCATCCAGCCAACCGTGCTCTTTTACACTCTGCCCCAATGCTCTCTCGCACTGTTCATACCTTTGTCCAATCCCTCACCCGTCATTTCCTGTCATTTTACACATAAGACGAGCATGCAGAGGACAGAAATAAAATAAATCAACAATAGCTACTGTAGGTGTGTATGTGTTTGTGTGTAGGGGCGATGCTTTTAAACACTCAATGAAACAAGGTGATATAAATGCAAGGGAAAAACATCAAGAGAAAAAAAGGAGGCAGCTGGATTCAAAAAGCATCTCAAATTGCCTACAGGGAAGCATCTTTTAGCTTATGTGGGAAACAGCGCAGAGTGGATCATCTGTCTTTCTCACAGTATGGAGCATTCATTTCCATTTATTGATACTAGACTCAGTTCTTTTATTGTCACTGTTTTGGAGGAATAAAATTAAGTTTTCAGCACCCGCAGTTAAATGAACAATAAATAAATGCAAAACAAAGAGAAGCCATAGGTGTAGAGTAGCCGTAGGGGAGGCATAGGCAGTGATGAGATACATTTAATCATTAACACCCCCGCACCCACCCACCCTCACCAATCACACACTCACACCAAACACACACACACTCACACGAAAACAATCAAATCACTCTTCATGATATTATTAAAAAATAAGTGGATTTGTAAAGCAGTTACAGTTACTGTGCATGTACGCAAGGGCTTTCTGTATGAGTGGGTCAAAATAAAGCACTACTGACTTTTTACATACACTTACCAACCACTTTTTAACTTGCTATTAATGAGCTGGACCCCTTTAGGGATCAGAACTGCATTATTCTTTTTTTAAAATATGTTTTTGGGGCTTTTTAGCCTTTATTTGATAAGAACCTAGAGAGAAGGTAGGAAAGTTGGGAGAAGGACCAGGGGAAGAGACACACAGTAAATGGCCTTGGGGTGGATTCAAACGCAGACATCTGAATTAGCCTTATGGAATTTGGGTCGTCTGGTCGACCCAGCGAGCTAAACTGGCGTCTTTTCCTTAACCCTCTGTGGTACAGATTGAACAAGGTGCTCGAAACATTCCTCAGCTTTTGGTCCATGTCTAGATGATACCATCACACACTTCATGCAGATTTGTTGGTGCTCTAGTCGAGGCCAAATGAGTACAGTGAAGTTATTGGCATGTTAAAGAAACCAGTTTCAGATGATCTGAGCTTTGGTGCATTATCCTGCTGGAAGCAGCTGTCAGAAGATGGGCACACTGTAGTCAGAGATGGCAGCAACTAGCAGCAGAGCACATATATCTAATGAATTGCCCGGTGAGTGTTTACTCTGGTTTATGGGGGGGGAAAAAATTACAGCACTGTTCCCTTTTGGACTTGGAGAAATTTAATAAGGGAAGAGAGTAAGTGAAACCCACTGCCACTACTCTCCTGAGAGTCTTATTTCTAGGGAATGTAAGGCTGAAAAAAGAAATGTTATAATAAAGAATATTTACATATATTTTATATGTTAAATCCCAATGCAAAATGGGTAATGTGCAAAACTGAATAAAATGTATATTACAACAAGCCTTGATATTTACACATATATACATCTAAGTGAAAATAATTCTCTCTAAACATTTAACAATTCCTCAAGAATATTTACATTTCGTTCATTTTTGTGGACTCAAGGTATTTTATACACTCTTGTACTTTACACACTAGTAGGCTATATGCTCATTTGAGGTTTTCAAAATATAAAAGTAATTTATTATTACTTTAGTATGTATATAATGAGCTCTCTAAGGTGGAGGTATAATTCAAATACAGATAAAGTACATCTGAACTGTGCTTAAGACTTGCATTTGTATAAAGATGCTTTAGTTAGTTGGCATAGTTCTGCTTGTACGATAACAGTGAATCTGTCAAGTGTAGCAATAGTATTGCCACATGTGCCCCTCCCTCATTAAACACATACATGATGAAGAGAAACATGAATTGGTTAACCAACCTGAACACAGAGATAACTGTATAAACATGAAATTACTGGTGCATTGTATAACATCCAGCAAAGTCTCTGAATCAGTAGAGCTGTGTTGCCTGAGGCTGAGCCACTATGCTCACACACAGTTTACTACTGAGGGGGTGATGTGAGCATGGTCCCCTGGGTAGGAATCGCTACTCAAAAGACATTTCTTTAATAACCCTCTTCGTTTTTCTTTCAGCTGCTTAGACTGAAGTTGGTTTGCAGAGCAAAGACGCTCTGACTCACTGATTTGAATGCATTCTTGACAGATTGATTCACAGTATGTGAGAAGAAAGGAGGTGATCTGAGGAGCAGTGGGAGAGGGAGAGTGGCAGCGCTAATGCAAACTGACCAGAAGTGACAGGCAAACTGTGACCAGAGGGAGGACACTCCTGAAGCACACTCACACGCACATCTCTCAGCTCGCCTGGCGTACAAAGAACTAACACACGCTCTTTATTCAGGTTGGCAGAGAGGTGGCTTTAGAGAGGCCACTCGTCAGCAGGAGGACTTGGGGTGAAGTCTCCGTGTTGGCAGACAGCCACCCTCCTCGAGCATCTCTAAACAAGACGCTTCAGTTCCACGCACCAGGTTAACAGAACTCACACCAACAGCTGCTGTTTATGATTAACTGTATGGCATTTACTGCATTGTGAATAGGTAGAAGACACTCTAGAAAGACTTGGAAACACACTCATATTTGGCAAGTTAGGTGTATTTGGTTTTGTCACATTTAATGATACAAATTTATAGCAATTCCACTTGCTAGACAGCTTTCATTACAACAAGGAAACACACAAAAAAAAGAAGTCTTTTTTCAACCTGCAGATTGGATTGCATTTGAACTTCTTAACATTTCTAGAAACACAGTGAATCACAAATGGCACTGGATAAACACGTACGGATGAACATCCACACAAATCCAAAATGAACTTTAAGATTTAACAAAGGGTGCCGGAAAGATGCAAAAGGTGTTGCCTAGAAACAGAAAAAATATTCCTTTCCTGGCTCAGGACCAAAGAAAATTCATCAAAACAAATGCAAAGCCTGTGTCTCTGCCTTTGTCCCTGTGCCTCAGACCACATCACCACAGCACCACGAAACCATCTTCTCATACGTTACTGTTTAGTTCTTTTCCCCGGGAGACAGGAGTTCAGTTAAATGGGGGTCAATGTGCAGACATGTTATGAGTTAACTCGCTGAAACACTGATTGGCCACAACACAGGTGAAGTGAAAGAGATTAATCACCTTGCAACAATGCAAAGTTCTGCTGTGGAACCTTGTGTATTCATGAGGATATTACTTTGACACCTACCACCCACCCGAGTAATGATGAAAACCAAGCACATCCCCCCACGACCATGGCTCTGCCTAGCATCAACTTATGAAAAACTCAAGGCTTTGCCCCAAACTCTATACTTCAAATCAAGTCCACTGAGGTCCCACCCTTCAACCACAGGACCTTAAGGATCTGGTTAAAAAGTCACACTCCCACGGTCCTGCATCCATCCATGTCTCAAGCTGCCAGAGCTGTTTTGAGCGGTGGTGAGATGCAGATGTTTACTGCCTGATACCAGACTCTATTTCCATCTTTAGCGAGCTCTGAGGAGTGGAAAAATTCAAAGGTATGGACCCAGGCATATTTACTACTATAAAAAATTCCACAGTAATATGAGATAAATTGAAATGTGGTGCTATTTAACCTTCATGTTTGGTTATGATTAAGCCGTCTGTGTTATGAAATCTTTAATGTGAATACAGAAAATGAGCGTCATCAGTCATTTCAAAGAAAATCATCTTGCTTTATATGAGGACTTTAGCATTTGTCATTTTTATAAATCTCTGCCAATGCAGCATTTTGACTGCATGGCTAAAAAACACTTCATTGTGACTGCGAGTTGGATGTTTTGGAAAGCCAGTGATCAATAAACTCACTAATGAAACATGACAGGTGGTTGTTGTGTCATTTTATTGTATCAGTGTGGCAGATTACAGGCGTGTTTGTGTAATAATTAGAAGGAGAGAATGCAACATATTTAATTAATTCTTTCCATCAGAGAGAGAAGGCTTTGAGCCTCTTTTAGATCATTGTTTTGTTTTTATCTGTCTCCATCTGCTGAATGTCACCGCAAACTAATAACAGGGTTATACTGTGATTTTAAACTTTTGTTTTTCATGTTTGTTTTTTATGCGACAGTATAGACTGAAGGAAGTGTTTTAATATTTAAATCTCTTATTCGTTGGCCTTCTTGTTTCACACCTGTCCAATATGTGCAGCACTGTAGGATTACATGCACTCTATCTCTGGTGTGATTTATAGTTAATCATAGTGAGGTTTAAAAGGTTGTGCTTTTACCTGTTTTCTGTCATTTATACCCCGTTGCAAAGTCCATGATCACATTAAGAGTGGTCAGTGTTTGAAATATTGAGGTCAGAGAAAGATGTAAGAAAACCTTTTAAGACAAAAGCTCATGTTTCAGACAGCTGGGATTTTATTCTCTTCAGCTCAGCATGTGTTTCCTTATATGGTCGTGTCAGTCAGCAAGGGCTCTGTCTGCAGAAGCCAGGTGAGGATTAGATTTTTGTAGATTAAGTGCATAAACATACTTTAAAAAAAGTGCAAGAAGATAGTTTTATCCCCTAAAGTGTCACTTTAAGTCTTTAAGGGATAAAATCAGGCAAAATGAAGCATGCTTACTTCTGCATTCCCACATTATTTCAGTTCAACTTGACAATTTAAGTGAAAGATGTTTCTATTTATGTGTGGTGCTACCAAAAAGACGTTATTAAAATTTACAGAAGTTAACCTTTCGCTTATTTGTGTAGAGTGAGTAAAAAAGATGGATTTTAATATTAAAACACATCAGGCTTGTTGTTTTTTTATTGCCCTCTCCTAGTACTGGTCTACTGTCAGGTCTGCAGTGCAACTGATATTAAAACAAAAGCAAGTCAAACTGTAAAGTCATAATGAATGGGTGTAAGCAAACTCATATCCGAGTGCATTCCTTCAAACACTGCACCGTCTCCACCCCAAACACCACATTTCACTCAGCCGTTCACAGCTCACACATTTGCACACGTATGCATTTTTGTTTTCGTCTCTCGCTGTCTGTCTGACACACACACACAGACACACACACACACTTCCTGTCTCTCTGTTTTCCTTTAGCAACTCCTGACAGGTGGTCCTGCGGGGCCTATCTCAGCTGGCAGTAGGCTACATCTACCACTAAAACCTCTCCATCTGGGTCAAGTCAGAGAATAACAGGCCTCTGAGGAAGAGGTAGACAAAAGATACATGCACTTACACACAGACACACACACACACACAAACATAGACACTGATTTCAAATCAGTATGCATGAATTATTTATGCATCAGCGTTGTGAATGCATGCGCGTATCATGACAGGTGTCTCTGAGTCTTAGTGTCACGTCGCTTGGGGTCCTTTATGTCAGCACGTGTCGTGCATTTGTGAGTCTACATGTGCGCATACAGTTGTGATAAAATCTGGAGCCTGGTGTCTCTTCACAGCAGCCTAATTACACAGGATGGCAGGCGGCGGTGGCAGCGTTTAGACCATTTTCATACTCCAAATGAGTTCCCTGAAATTGTTGCACACTTTCTTTCCTTCCTTCCCGAAGACAGTTTGAATTAATAGAGCTATGGTGATGCAACACAGTAAAAACAGTTGAATAGCAGTCACAAAAGCATTGCCAAAAAATAAAAAATGAAAGATGCATTTAAAGAAAACCGAAGAAGAAAATGTCCGTGAATTGAATGAACTTACCCTCCAAGCTGGTAGCAGCCTCAAAGAAATGAAGTGCAAAGAAATAGAAGCTGCGTTTCCATTTTATGGCTTCTCTAATAAAAAAAAAAATCAGTGGAAGAAAGACAAATCCTGGCAGCACTTTTTAATGTGTTTGTCTTGATAAAGAGCATTTAGTGCAGTACAAGACACAAAGGTGGATGATGTTAGTCAAAGTAAGAGCTTCTTCTGTAAAGTCAGTCGTTCTAGTTTGTTCTTATCAGTTATCAGAGATATTATAGTATATGACTAATGGACATCAATCTGTTGATACAAAATCTTAATTGAGGATGAAACAAAAGCAGCACTGTTGTGCATCTCCATGTTGATGTTTGAAATTTTCCTTTTATGTCAGTGCATGGGTATAATTTGGGAGTAGGTTAGAGACATTGGAGAAATGTGTCTCCACTATTACATTAATATTATTTGCATATTTATTTAAATGAAACACAACTGCCACGGTCTTAAGGTACCTTTGAGAAACAGAATTACTATTAGCGTTTATTCCCTTTGTTCTTGCCTCCTTTACATGCAGTGGTGTGATTGCTTGAGTTTATTTTGTATGAATTAGAAAAAGGGTCTTGCACTCAAAGAAGAAAGCTCACTACAGCATAAAACAATTCAGGCTGTTGCAGGTGCTTCGCCTTTTATAACCATAGTATTATGGTGCTTGCATCAAATTAAACATAATTGTTTTTGGACATAAAGAAAACAGCTAACTCACCGCAGACCGGGAAATGCAATAGTCCTGCTAATGTTAAGGAAATGTACAAAGTTTAGTATACTGGTGTTAAACTATCAGCTACAGGGAAACAAAACAGCCAGTATTTTAAGATATGGTTTAAATTTGGATCATACTCAAGAACTTGTGGAAGCGTGCAATAATATGGGAGGGAGAATTAGACAGACACTGAGCTGAGATGAAGCAGACAAAGAAGAATTTGTAGATTTAAAGCAGCTGCACAGATCAAAACTTATTTGATGATACTGTTTCTTTAGCAAAAAATGAATTAAATTGAAACGATGACCAGTAACATAGTCACGTAGTCTGCATATCTACCAAACTTTAATCAAGGAGACGAGGCAATCTGTATGGAAGAGGATTAGGGCCACCGAAAAAAAAAGAAAAGTGAGCACGTCTTTTTTTCTTCTTTTCCAGAATTCTGAGATTAGAATTCTGACTTTAATCTCAGAATTCTGAGAAAAAAGTCAGAATTCTGAGATTAAAGTCAGAATTCTGACTTTTTTCTCAGAATTCTGGAAAACAAGAAAAAAAGACGTGGCCCTAATCCGCTTCAGTAAA
>VUQG01004120.1:38042-48297 GCA_015106755.1 Etia nguti
GTTAGACTACTTATAGCTTATAAAGGCTCAGAAGGAAAAAAAAAAAAAAACACATCTAAACCAATCCCTGCTTACAACAGAGCCAGGAACAGAGGCTGCTAATGGGCTAATTTCACTCTTAATGAGAGGATTAATTTGTCCATTATGGTCTGTGTGAAAAAACAAAAAAAAAGCTCGACAACTGGAATGCAAAACTGAGCGGACAAACCCACCGTTTTAGCCTGTGCACAACATTTTAATCGTTTAATTAAATGGATGATAAGAAACTGCACTCACAAACTATGCAGTTTTGATTCTGTTATGTTGTTGTGGTTATTATAAATCTTCATTCCACTGATGTCTGTTTCCCCATTACAATCAGTCACTGTGTCGCTTCTTTCGCTCTCTCGCTCGCTCTTCCTCCCCCTTTCATCTGCTACAGGCAGTAATATTTACGGGCTGTCAGGGTCACAGCCTGTCACAGAGAGCACCTCATAAAACCTTTCACCGATGTCCTGCTGGCCCTGCTGTAGTTATGTGATCGTAATGGAAAGTCTACAGCTATGATGCGTATGTTCTCTTAGTGATTTGTGTGCATCGTTAGCTAGATATTTGGAGATGTGGAACGCATTGATATGTGTTCATATAAGGGAAGCGGCTGCCCTCATAACCATATTTGAGGTCTGTGTGCAAGTGTTGCAAGAAAACAACAGTGCAGACTGCTGGAAAATTTCCCTTGGACTCCTAAATTCATCCCCAGGAAGGCCATTAAAATGTCACTGAAATGTTGCTGTAGATCACACACACATACACCCTTTCTATATGCGGGCATACGCATGCATTTGTGAAATAAAGCTATACTAAAGTTCAGCAAGCAGGGACATCAAATCCTGAAACTGCTCACACGCATGTCTAACTTTTACAGTTTTATTCACAGTCATTTTATTTGGTATTATTTTTACTCTACCCTGACAAACTGTAGGAAAATGTTTATTCATGATGGTTTTGCTCAAATGCCAGCTGATTCACTGTCTGCCCTGCCTGTTTATGGTGTGGTTTATATACATATTGCTGCTGATTGGTTGCTTGTTTCCCAAACAACAAAACATACCTGAAAACCAGCACGTTTTCCACCGTTTTCAGGAAAAATGACATTCATCCTGCAAACTTTAGCAAAATCCTGCTCTTCAGACTGAACGTGCTACTGCATAATCTGATCTGCGCTCACGTTTTGAATTTAAAACATGCGACTATGTGAGCGTTATTATAAACAAGCTGTTATAAATGATTTTGTTGCTTTCCAAGGATCACTTCATCGCCCAGTTATCTTGCTTCTTCTTTGTTTAAATACTCACGCACTATATTAAGATGTGTCAGACTTGAATCAAAACCCTTAGACTGGGAGAAGAATTGTTTGCCGTGGGGTTTATTTGGAAACTACGAGTGGTTACAAGCTGTTGACAAAAGCTACAGCGATGTTTGGGTCTGAACTTAATTCCAGAAAGTAACACGGTTTAGCAGTCGTTTGTAATTCAAACCTTCTCCCGTTTTCAGACTTTATCTTTCTCGCAGCGTCACCAGACTGCTTTGCATGCCAGATAACTTGCGTGTGTGGTTTGGGGGAATTTGCTGTCATTTGTCTCTGTAGAGAAGTCCTCAACAAATCCACCTCACACTGTTTTAAATAAAGGTCTGCAGGGGAAATACAAAATAAGGTATTTACTTTTTTTTTTTTCTTTCCCTAAAGGCTGTAAAGCTTCTAAAGACAGAACAGAATTCAAGTTGTAGAACATAAACTCCTTTTTAAGTTTCTAAAACTGAATATCAATGAAACTGCCCGGTATAGTACAGAATGTGCGTGCTCATGATACAGCGGGAGCCTGTTAGGAGTTGCAGAAACATTGCTAAATGGTGCAAAAAAATGTGGGGAAAGGACATAATGGCTGGGTCTAATCTTTAAAGATCAAATGTGAATGCTTGTTTTTTATTGTCAGAAGTCTGTAAAAGCAGGCAGCAGAGGGATTATTATCGCTTCCCTTGGATGAGGCTGGGAAATAAAGCTATAGCTGCAGACTGTTAACGTAAAGGTTAATGGATGCATCGGAGAGTCTCACCACGCCACAAACTGAGGTGACTATCTTTGTGCGGATGAAACGTTTGCCCTCGCGGACACCTCTGTTTAGCCACAATAGCAGTTCTCAGTTCCATAAGTGCTCGTCGAGGCTATTCTTTGTGATAATTGAAGTATTCTCAAGGAGTCCAACAGTGTTATGAGAGCTGAAAACCTGCTTAGCGTTAAGCACTCTCGGGAATGTACAACGGCTTCTCGCTTCCATTAAAAACAATGAAAAAAAAACCGAGGCCAGCAGAGAAAAAAAAAAAGATTTTCTCAGCAGTAATGCAGCTTTAAAATTCTCTGGGCATACAGTATAGGTCAGGCACTTAGAGGTGTCGGGATAAACCTTTGACGAGGGTGATTTATGCATCACGGTGGAAGGTAGCCATGAACGGTTCTGACAGTAACTCAATTCAAAATGAAAACCCACAAGAATTTATCCCTGTTTGTTTCACAAACTCTAACCAGGTGGTGCATTGCTCTAATGCAACCCACTAATACATTTACATAGCATGTAATATTGCAAAATTACAGTAAGCTGATTTAGGAAATACTGAGAATTAGAAATCAGTATGATTACTGTGCTGCTTTTATACCAAAACAAGGTCAAAGTTTGACTAAGCATCGTAAAGATGTGGAGAATTTTACTTTTAGCCACTTTATTAAAGAGGCATGTGAGGCCTGGGTGAACGCAATCAGTCTACAGAGTTATTTATTTAGCAAACATTTCCTCTTTAACTCTAAAATACTGCATGAAAGAAGAAGAAAAAAGCTTTGCGTGGCCGTCAAAGGAGGGCTTTAAGCGAAATGCAAGCGTCAGCATGCTAACATGGTCACACTGACAGTGCACAAAGAGAAAAGTCATCAGAGTCAGTGCATTCCATCCTCCGGGCACCGCGGATGTCTGTGCCAAATTTTATGGCAAACCAAACAAAAGTTGCTGAGATATTACAGTTGGGGCCAAAGTGAAGGACAGCTAAACTGCTAGCTTGGCTAAAATTCAGCTTAAAACAAATTCATGCAAAAAGTTTTCACAGTTGCAGTAAAGGCAGAAGGAATAGCATCTTTAATCATTCATTGCTCTGTGTTCCATGAATAGGGATATATTTCCATTGAAAACAGAGCAAAAACAGTATCCACTTCACAAAAAAAGGTCAAGAGTCAGATAGTTGCGGTACACGCAGCCAAAGTCAGTGACACGGCGAAGCACTCAGACACACTACTACCACACTACATCCCTACTCCAACCCTGTGTGCTCTCACTGGAGGGCGGCTTGCCCTTCAATTCTTATGGAAACATGAACATAAAGTAGCTGCACATGTAAGACTGTGTTACCCCCTGACACCTCACAAGTGCAGTGACCGTTTCACCACAAGACTGCTGGGCCTCTCTATTATTTAAACCCTTTCATGCTACAGTTCAGACCAGAGAAGTCACTACAGTGTAAATACTTCTTCATTTTTATGAATGAACAACTCCTGAGTGTGTGTAAAGATTTCATTTTGGATACTGCTCCATTTGAATGAACGAAGGTTTTGTGCATTAAAAAAAACTAGTAACCCCTAGCTTGTTATTCTTAAAAAAATCTTTACATTTTCTTATGTACGGTGGCACGGTGGTTAGCACTGTTACCTTACAGCAATCAGGTCCTGAGTTCAATTCCGCCATCACGCCGGGGTCTTTCTGTGTTTGCGTGGGTTCTCCCCGGCTACTCCGGCTTCCTCCCACAGTCCAAAGACATGCAGTTAGTGGGGATAAGTTAATTGGAAACACTGAATTGCCAATAGGAGTGAATGTGAGTGCGAATGGATGTCTCTGTCTATGTGTTATCCCTGTGACAGACTGGCGACCTGTCCAGGTGTACCCTGCCTCTCGCCCTGGGGTGGGCTCCAGCACCCCTTGCGACCCTGAAAAGGATAAGCGAATGGATGGATGGTCATTTTAATTATAATACAATTAATTTAGTGGCTCTATAGTGTAGCAGTTTACACATTTGCTTGGTGAGCCATTTTATCTAGTGTAAAATTTCCAAATCAAACATGTGGAGCTGCCTGCTGTGGTGATCCCTTGTGTCAAGCGAGCAGCTGAAAGTAGCTTCTTTGTAATGCACTTATTTTTTGATTAGAGTTAATATAGCAGTCACACAGGTTTAGATAGTGCTCCCTAATCCCCTGGAAACTGCCTGCAGAGTGGTAGTGGCCCTGAGAAATGTCTGACCCAAACAGTCTGCATGCCTAAGTATCCTTGGGCAAGATACTTAAACCCAAACTGCTCTCCAGTGTATTCATGTGAGTATGAATGGGTGAATGAGGCATGTTGCATAAAAGTCTTTTAGTGCTCATGCAGAATAGAAAAGCTGTATATAAGAAAAGGTCTATTTACCATTTAAAACATGTTGGTTGCTGCAGTAAGACACAACATTTGACTTGAAGTCAAATGTTCTCGGCTTACAGAGATTTCCAAGAAAACTGCAGTCCACTGGAGCTGCTCATGACCAAAGCAATCACAAGGAGGCTTTTCAATGCAGCACTCCCTGAGCGCAACAGTCAGCAACCTCCAGCAACCACTCACCAACCAGTCAGAGAATATACATTTTTCCCTAGCAACTGGAGGTTGCCAGGGAGTCATTGCCCAGCCTCTAGGTGTCTGTGAGAGAGTCTGAAAGTAAATGCCTCGTAGCACTAACTTCAGAGCGACACCAACCTTGTTGCTTAGCCAGAAACAGATTATTACGTAAAACAGCAGTGTGATTAAATATGATGAAGTGCTTATTGGGCAGGAAGCTCACTGATAAAAAAGTAATTATGTATTAAAAATGCATGTGCTGTGGGTACTGTATGCATTTACACTAAAAACAAACCATCAACAAAGCGACAATAGCTATAAAAGTTGAGACATTTTGAGACAAACACTCTTTGGCGCAGACTATCACACTGTTGTTTTCTGACCGGGCAAACAAGGACTTGCTGCCCTCTAACTCATTCTCTGTCTTTCCACCTCTCTCTCTAAACACATAATCCATCACAGTCACAAAAAGAAGAAGACTGCAGGTAGTCTTGTCTGTCTCCTTGCTCTGAGTGATGTGGAGTAAATCTGCCATGGCTTTAATGCAATAGGCTGGAGTGAGTGAGAAAAGTCGATAGAAAATGTTTATCGCTTGTTTTAGATAAGGTGGACGAGGGGGATTTCCCTCAAACGTGGACGCTGTATGTTTCTCATTCGGCTGAGCGCATTATTTGAATAAATCTTTTACGTGGCATTTAGATGAGAGGTTAAGGCTAGGAAGAATTTTTCATTCAACACATCTCACGTCTCCACAATAGTGCACCTGTTTTTCCATTCTGACATACAAACGTCCCATCTCCAACCACTCAAGCATTGCACTCAGCGTCATGCGCTGACTTTACTGCAGCGTGAAGAGAACACACAAGCTTTTCTTTCTTCATCTCTTTCATGTTTTTTGTCTCATACGTGGCTTTTTATAGTATTTATTGTATCTGCGATAAATACAAAGCGCTTTTTTACAGCCGCAACAAACATTTTTTTTCTTCATGACAATTTTACCAAAAAATAACATGACAGGAGATAGAAAACATTCTTGCTAATAGTAAAACTGCCTTACTTATTTGTAGTATAGAATCAGCAAGGTGCTGGAAACACTGCTTTTGGTCTATATTGAGATGATAGCGTCGCACAGTTGCTGCAGATTTGTCAGCTACACATCCATGATATGGATCTCCTGTTCCACGATACATCAAAGGTGCTCTATTAGACTGAGATCTGGTAACTGTGCAGGCTATTTGAGTACAGTGAACTCACTATCGTGCTCAAGAAATCTTTTTCAGATGACTGAGCTTTGTGACACGGTGCTTGAAGTTGCGCTCAGAAGATGGGCACACGGTGCCACCGTGCTCATAAATTGATGGACATGGTCAGCAAGGCTGCAGCATTTAAATGATACTCAGCAGGTATTAAGGGGCCCAAAGTGTAAAAATATCACCCACACCATTAAGCCACCATTACCGGCCTCAACCACTGATACAAGGCAGGATGGATCATTTCCATCCTTTCATTACGTTTACTCCAAATTATGACCTATGATCTGAATGTCCCACCACAAAATCAAGACTCATCAGACCTGGTGATGTTTTTCCAATCTTCCATTGTCCAATTTGGGTGACTTGCACAGGTAATTGTGAAGGAAAATACTCAGGGCAGCCCATAATTCAAAAACAACCATGCCACATTTAAAGCCACTTAAAGTCTGAACTTCAACAGGTCTTCTTGATCATGTCTGTATGCTTAAATGCATTGAGTTGCTTTCATGTAGCTGATTATATATTTGTGTTAAGGAGTGGTTGAACAGGTCTATGTAATAAAGTGATTTTACACTTGTAGCCTTTAGTCTGTTTGCACTTTTGGCCCTAAATAAAGTAATACCCAAACCAAGTTTGGTAATGCAATACCATCACATCACTGTACTCCTTAAATTTCTTGTAATCTTGTTTCAGCCTCTTCATTATCTCACTACACCTCACTATGTGGCCGATACCTAGTAGCAAGTTGAAGGAAACTGCCACCAAGTATTACTACATTACATACTGGGGGGTGGCTGTAGCTCAGGTGACAGAGCAGGTCAGCCACTAACCAGAAGGTCGGTGGTTTGATTCCAGGCTGCTCCGGGCTGCATGCCAAATATCCTTGGGCAAGATACTAACCCCATGTTTGCCTACTGGTGATGGTCAGAGGGCCCGGTGGCGCCAGTGTCCGGCAGCCTCGCCTCTGTCAGTGCGTCCCAGGGCAGCTGTGGCTACAATGTAGCTTGCCATCACCAGTGTGTGAATGGGTGAATGACTGAATGTAGTGTAAAGCGCTTTGGGGTCCTTAGGGACTAAGTAAAGCGCTATACAAATACAGGCCATTTACCATTTACTTCAGACTCCACATAGCTGTGATTTTAATGCCACTTCATTTCTCAGTACTTTGCTCTAATTTTTAAAAGCTAATTTCAGTGGTTGCCTTTGTGATGAGAAAGTGCATACGCTGTCATTGGAACTAGAAAACATTGTGTTAATGGAGTTAAGATGGTCCCCAGTCCTGGACATAAGTACAGAATTAAAAGGATTTTGTGTTTATGCTTGGTCCTGAGTGTTTGACTCATTGACATTAGCTCAAAATGGAGTCAGCTAACAATGAAACAATCAGCTCCATTCAATCATAAAGAAGTTTTCTCTAGTGTCTGTGTGGACAAACAGGAGTTGGGGTTAGCAATTGCAGGGTCAGTCGATGGTATGAGAAACCATCAAAACCAAATGATTTTGAGGTGTGTTTTATATATTATAATCTCTACTGCATCTTCTTTTGGCCAATCAATTGTTCAACACTAAAAGATAATCATTTTGCAGATATATTTTCTCCAAATACTTTCTCCTTTGGTCCAGATTAATCTTCTGTTTTCTGAATTGTTTTGCAAAGCAAAACCTAAAACTTCCCAGGTCATTTAATTTCCCCCTGGACCTTGTGTTCAGAGACCAATCTGGCAGAAGTCAGCTTAGAAACCCAAGTATTTAACAGATATGCCTAAACAGTCTGGAGAAACTCCAGTCATTACGAATCACGATGCAGAGCATGACCACCCACAGTTGGCAGATGGGATGGTGCATTGTTGCCAGGCCTGAGCTTGTCCAGCCGGTGTATTAGTCACCTGCCAGTCATCACTGGGTCCAGGCCAGAAACGGAAAAGCTCGCCTGTCAGAACTGAACATTGGATGCTACAGTAACAGTGTTAAAAACAAGAAATTACTGGCGGACCACCTCCCGCAAGACAGAAAGCAGCGACCATGAACTGACACCCCTGTACACTAGCATGCACAGATTATTCCAGTAAATTGGCCACGCTTTTTAAGAAAACAGACGTAAGAGGATTTAACTCTTTTACAGAGCACAAAGTGTGACTGATTTCTATGAACACCTCAGTGGTGGAAGATGGAGGGGAGGGAAATGTGAAGAGAGGATGCTGATATAAGCAGTGGGGAAGCAAGGTGATAAAACCAAAGGGTGAGAGACAAGTCGTATGCAGTGAGCAGGGGGAGGGGTGCAGGTGATCTGGGTAAAGCTGCAGAAATGAGATGAGATTATTTATGGCATTAAGGGAGTATGAAATAGAATTGGACAGGGGCTTCTAGCATGAGCCGTACCCCAAACCTGATCTCTACTTTAAAGGACAGAAAGTCGTCAATCATAAATAAACCGTAG
This sequence comes from Etia nguti, assembly GCA_015106755.1. Classification (NCBI taxonomy): domain Eukaryota; kingdom Metazoa; phylum Chordata; class Actinopteri; order Cichliformes; family Cichlidae; genus Etia; species Etia nguti. Next base: position 46,394 of record VUQG01004120.1, read on the forward strand.
TGCACCTGCATGTCTTAAAGGAGAGGAAAGAAGGATTTTTGTACTGCATCACGCGTGCAGGTAACGGGGAATGAGGCCTACAGCAAGAACACGACAGTCATCTAATGGTTTCTAGAGTCTTCAAAGGAAACTTAAAATTCAGAGGTAAGGCAATACTGCAGGATCTGTGTGCATCTTTAAAAATACAGAGGGATTTAGCTACATTTAAAAATACCACTCACAATCCTAAGAATAACCACTTACAGTTTTAAAATGCACCTCCATTTAGAACATTTCTCTTAACTTAGCTAAGAGGAGCGTCTGGGTGTCTGCAGTGTGGAAACAGAAGTGACACCTTCTGAGAAGAGTTTGGAGTGACTGTAAAAAAAATATTGTTGGCGATGATGAATAAGACATTGTCTGAATGATGAGTCAGAATCGACTATTATTTGGATTTGATTTGAGCATTTGAAAGGATTCGACATCTAATTATTTCCCTCTTGTCTTTGTTAGGAGTGCGACCAAAAATAAAAAAAGGTGGCATTTATTTTGTTTGTAGAAATGTACTATTTCATCCCTTTTCAAAAACAGTAGACTGAGTTTTACATTTATCTTCTTAAGTGTGAAACTCCACTCGTGGCACTGAGATAAATTCGTGAGCTGGTCCTCTGATGCCGTGGTCTGAGTTCAGAAAGACAAACATTTGGACTGAATCACACAGTAGGGCATTTATTTTTTATTTTATTTCATCTTTATTTATTTTTTTATCTGCACAGGTTTTGACAGGAAAAGTGAAAAGAGCTAAGACTTCTAACTGACTTTGGTCGTGATGTTTTCGGGTCAGCGGCTGTGAAAACACACAACGCACGGGGTCGTTCGACACAGCGTGCGCACATGCACTAAAGTTGAAAGTGTGTTCTCCGACAGCTCCAGTTTCTACAGCTGCTGCAAAGCCACAAAGCGCTACCAGCAAGAAGGTGTGGAGTCACCGACTCTGTCACAATGTACTAACAGGTTGAGATGACAGCGTTAAGCATCTTTTTGGCGCCTTCAGCGATAACGCTAAAGATGTGAGGGCATTTTATTAGCTGACGAACAGCGGTCTGCAAATTGTTTGTAATATAAACATGGATGAGATTGTTATTTAAAACAATTAAAGAATCAACCCTTTGCTGCTAACACAGCCTTGCAGACTTTGCAGAATTTTTCAGTATGTTGAGATAATCTGGAGAAATTTATACACTCAAACTGTTCACAACAACATCTCAGTTGGGTTGAAATTTATTTCTAGCCACTGCGTTACAGACAGAATTCCAGCAGAGTGCTTCCTCTCATAGTTCTTGTATAGTTTCCAGTTCTGCCTCCGATCTAAGCAGCGTGCAGAGGGTATAGCACGAAACCCCAAATGTTTCTTTCTTTACCACTACCAAAGCCTCCTAAATCTAGACATTTCTCAATCATGCTTGATAGATGGTGTCAAGCATTCCTGCAGCACCTTTAACTGGCTCTACTTCTCAAAAAAGTTGTTATTAGTGACCCAAACACCAAACCTATACCCATCAGTCCTTCAGCATCTGTGTACTTTTAACAGTCTTAATCTTTTCCTTTCAGTGGCTTTTTTTTTCGTTGCAGCTCTGCCTAGAAGGCTGGCACTGAGACCGGCGTTTTGCAGGTACCATTTAGGACCTGTGATATGTGTGTTTCTCAAAACACACACATCACAGACTCTGCGTGTACTTTGTCCTTTTTCTCAGCTGTGCATCAGGGCCTCCCACCTATCCTTCTATTCTGGTTTAGGCCAGAGTGCTTTTCTGTAAAGGGTAACACAAAGTTGTATGAATTCTTATTTTTTTGGAGTTTTCCAGCATGGAGCTGCCTTTTTAGAAAAAAAAAGGAAAAATAAAAACACCCCCCCCCCCCCATCT
>VUQG01004122.1:0-11405 GCA_015106755.1 Etia nguti
TTTAAAGAGATACACGCGCTTGCTCTTACGGGATGTAGGGGGCGGTGCCCTCGCCGGCCGCTCGCCGTCTGCTCAGCTGCTTGTAGAAGAAGCTGCTGAAGACGTGACTCCTCTCAGCCACCAAGCCGCCAACGCCCTCCAGGAGGAGATACCTGCAGCACACAGAGGGAGGGGAGGGGGACCCCTGCAGGTGACCAACAGCTACTACAACCTCTGAAACCTCTGAGGGAGGAGGGCGGGGGAAGGATGGGAGGAGGAGGATGGAAGGAATCAGGGTTGGGGGAAGAAGACAGGGAAGGAATAGGGGGAAAAAAAGGAAGGAGGGAAGGAAGTAATGAGGAAGGGAAGTAAAGAGGGAAAAAGGAAAGGAACAAAGTAGAAATGAAGGCAGAAGAAAGGAAGAATTAAAAAGGGGATGAGGACGAGTGGATGGAGGAAGGGAAGAATGCCGGACGGAAGGAATGAAGGAATCTGGAAAAGAGGGAAGGAATGAGGGAAAAAGGAAGGAAAAAGAGAAGAAAAGAAGTGAAAGGAGGGGAGGAATGTAAAGAAAGCAAAAAGCCAAGGAAGCAAGGACAAGTGGACAAACTGACTTGAGGTAGAAGTCGATGATGACATCATTGAGGAACTCGCCAGCGTCCAGACAGGCCAGGTCCTCCTTGGTCACGGTGATGCGGCCTTTGCAGGGGGCCACGGGGTACTGGATCAGCCTGGAGACCAAACTCAGGGTTAGAGCCCATATGTGTACCGTTTGTCCTGGTTATACTGGTTGTTCTGGTTATAGTGGTTATACTGGTTTTACCTGGTGGGAAGACCCGCAGAGCTCAGGCTGGACTTCTGACCTCTGCTCAGCTGACTCGACCTCTGTCAGGAAACACACACACACACACACACACACCTGTATCTGTGACTTTAAATCTAATCTTGACCTTTGACCTTTAATAGTAACATTTTGTGACACACTGATTAGTTTGTGAATCAGGTTACAATCTGTGTCTCTTTATTTAATGATAACTTTTAGTCTCATAGTCTGTCCTGATGGCATTCAGTGCCACGGCAGGAGCAGAGGAGCTCAGAGGAGGTGAAGGGAGAGGACGAGGCGTCTCTTACCGTCGAGTGTCCCAACAGTCTGAGGAGGTGCTGGTCCACAGGAGGAGGACAGCTGTGGAGGAGCAGCAGCCCGTTGGCCCAGTCCAGAGGGGAGGCCAGGCCCTCAGAGGAGGAGGGGGCGGCGACTTTGTACTCCTCCATGTCGAGGATGGAGGCCAGCAGGGCGGCCTGGAGTTCCTGCAGCTGCCCCTTCAACAGCAGGAGGATGAAGCAGCATGGAGGACCTGCAGAGACCAGGAGACGCCAGGTTACCCAACATGAGTACATTAAAACCAGTTAGAGACACACTGGTCCAGGATCAGCCCAGTCAGCCCAGCACTGTGATGTCACTGAGCGCTGTGAGCCCAGTTGAACCAGTGTGAGCTCTTGTATTCTCCCAGTAAACACCAGCAGCAGCCCTCTCCCTCTCTCTGTTTCAACCCGCAGGTCTCTCTGGCCCCGTACAGATGACCTCAGAGCTGGAATCGGTACGCTGTGCCTCCGGCTCGCCACGATTGGCCGACAGCTGGGTATGAAGCCCTCTGATTGGCTGGCAGGGGCCCGACCCAGCGCTGCACGGCTCCAGAAGTAAATTTTCCGTGAAGCCTCGGAGTGAAGCTTTGATTTTGGGCTCTGTGCAGAGAGCCTGTGTGAGGCTGATGAATCACTGCACGGGGAAAACAGCTCGACTCTGTAACAGTTTTATATTTGAATCTAATAAACCGACTCCAGCCTGGTTATCCTTAATCTCCGAACACCACCTCAGACTCTGCAGGTTTCCCCGGGTGGAGGTTGGGCTGGTTCGGTGGCGCAGAGCGCGCGCTCGCTGTGAGTTAAACTGGGAAGCAGCTGAGTGGAAACTGTGCGGTGATGGAAACGAAGCAGAGGAAACATCAACCGGGAGCTTTAACCCTCGCCTTACCTGAGCAGCAGGAGGAGGAGGAGGAAGAGGAGGTCTGGATGGAGGACAGCTCCTTCTGTAGCAGGTTGGCCTGAGCATCCGTCACCCATAGGAAGAGCAGCGAGGGGGCGGGGCCTTGCCAACCGGCCAGCAGAGTTCCACCGCGGGCCACGCCCCCATCCCACAGGCCGTATCCCCGAACCTGAGACGCCACCACGCTCACCTGACACTCCTCCACCCCTGAGAGGAAAAAAGAGGAGCGATATATAAAAATATGAATTAATTTGTCTCTTAATTCTGACTTTTTAAACTCATCTTTATCTAATAAACTGTGACTTTAAACCCATAATTACACCAGATCATCTAACATCTGTCTGATGGAAAACAAGAGGTTATAACATCTGTGGAGCAGTGAGACCTCCAAGAATGAAGTGTTAAGCAGAAAAGATGGCAGTAAAAGTATCAGCTGAGTGTATTATTAATGCTGCAGTCTCCATGTTTAATAAATCAGACGAGACAGCAAGATGTCAATCACAGGTAGCTCTGCCTTAAATCCTTCAAGACTAATGAATCCGTCATTTACAACATGAAAATCCTGTTTTATTAAAGAAGGCTTTAAAACACAGACTGAGACCACAAACCCATCAGCTAAGTGTTTACTGAGCTCTCAGTGAGAAGTCTTCTACACAACCAGACGTTCAGGTTTGAGAAGCTACATCCATCTTTCCTCACAGACACCTGAACACTTCTTCCAGCTTCTTCCTTTAGAGGTCACCACAGCGGCTCACCTGCCTCCATCTAAGCATGTCCACTTTTAAAAACCATAGCTGTGACCCTTCACGTGGCATCTATCACTTTATCTCCATAACATGACTTTTAAATTATGAAATATGCCATTTTAGTAAGATTGAAATAATAAACGTTGTACTTTGTAAGTCAGAATTGTCGGTTTTTAATCAAATATATATATTTTCAAATTAAATGGTGAGTTTAAATGTAAAAATTACACTTGGACAACTATTAAAGAGTCTGACTGAATGTGTCAGTGTTAATGTTTCTGCCTAATCAGCGGGTGGAGAAGATGAACCAGAAGGTGGATGAGTTACCTTTCACGGGGATCATGATCTCGCTTTCAGTGATCTAAACAGAGAAAGAGATCAAACTGTTAGAAAACAAAGAAATGCGGCTTATGACTGTAAAACTTTATTTAACTCAAGTTGAATAGACGACATTCAGGAGCAGACCCTCCGCTGACCCCTGGCCTCCTCCTCTGCCCCATCCTGCTTTTTAACAGCGCTCTAACTGAACCTTTAATCGCTCATTACAGGCTGAAATGTTTACAGCCTCGGGGGAAAACAAACAAAGCCGCTTCATCACCTCAGAGTTTGGCGATTTCTCACCTGAGCTCTGGTTCTTGCTTTACCTTTGCTTCAGCAGTTGTATCCCACCCTCACACACTAAAGCAAATAAAAGATGCTGGAAAAGATGTAGGATTATTAAAAGTGCAGAGCAAGCAGCAGAAAGTTGGACGGGCATGTGGAAAAAAAGAAGAACAAGGTTAAAAAAATTTTTTTTTTAAAAACCACAAAAACGCAGAAGCTGGACACAATCACTGGAACGTCCCACAGCCACTGCATGGCAGCAAACGCACCACAGACGGACCTCAGCAACCATGCAGTACACACATGAACATGTACAGAAACATGAGGTTAAACAAGGAAAAACCACGACTGCCTGTGGAGAAAGATCATGTGGTCACATGACTGAGCGCTGCTGCTGGGCACGTGACGCTGACTCCAGTGTGACCAGTTTAAGGTACTGGGATTATTATTATTATTATTAGATTATTTTTAGATTAAAAACGTGAATGTAGATCAGCAAGGTATCGATTTTAAAGAGTCAGTGTTTCATTATTGTAACATTATGTGACTTCATTTAGACCCTTCAATATAAAAATGTCACATTTCCACAGCAGCAAAACATTACAGCATGTTACAGAGTTCAGAACATCTGGAAGTGGGAGACGGGGTCATAGTAAAAATACCTTAAGTTTAGCTGTTAATTTAAATATATCAATTAAAAAAAAAAAAAAATTCTGTGTACATTCACATAACAAAGGTCTTCTCTGAGATTTTAATCATGAATCTATGAGAAATCTAGATATAAAATAAAATAAAAAATGTGGATATTCTTTTAAAAAAACAAAAAAACAAAAAACTGGTAAATTTGATGGAAAACACTCTTAGATAAAAGTTGTAAATTTATGACAAAAATGCAATAAATGACATTTTGAACTTTTGAGTCCCAGTTTTATCACAAAGTAGTAAAAACCAAATTTACAATCATGTGACTAAAGTCACACATTTTCCTTTAATTTTAATTTAAACACCTGATATTTTCATTGTTCCACCAACAAAAACACCTGCAGTTTCTGGAGAGAGTCAGAAAACAGAGCAGAGGGTCTAAGAGTAGAAATAAAAATGTATTTATCAGCATAAATAAACATGTGAGGGGAAAGAGGAGCTACAAACATGCTGTTAGTGACACTGTCTGTGGGCAGGAGAGACCCCACAACAGTGACTCAGTAAAGCTGCCACACCTCATAGATCACAAATAACAGAGCACTGATGCTCCTGTGTCCCTTCACACTGAGCATGTCCGTGTTTATGGTTTACAGGTTTATGTAAAGCTGTGACAAACTGTCTCACCATAATCGGCCCGTTGGTGTCTGCACCCGTGAGGCCGGCGTGAAGAGAGGTGAACTCCAGCTGCAGGAAGGGCGGTGGCGTCACACGAACCAGTTTGGGAGCCTGTCAGACAGCGCAGAGGGACAGAGTGAGCCCACAGGTACAGTGTGCGTGAGTGGAAAAAAGCCACTAACACACAGAGCAGTAAAAATACAATAATGCAAACAATAAAAGCACCGCGGACGCTCGGGCGAGCGACTGTTTGTGCGGCAGATGGTGGATTCTCAGCTGGGATCAGGTTCAGTCTGTAAACACAACAACAAACACTCAGGTCCAATCTGGATCTGCTTAGAGGAGCGTTTACAGGCCGGCAGAGCCTCAAACAAACGAGGTGACTCACCGCGGCCTCAAACATGCGACGGAGAGCTCGCGGACGCCCCGCAGCCAAACTGGGTCATTTTAACAGGAGAGACCGCAGCAGCTGGGACTGATTACCACACAGGTATCTGATTCTCACTGAGATTATTAATCTGCAGCATCAGGAACAGTTTAAATCACAGCAATTCATCATTCTACACTACGTCATCTGATTATTTACACACAAACTGTAATTAATTCTTCCTCCTGCGCTCAAACTCTTCCTCACACACGGAGTCATTATTGTGAAATTCCCAGTTTTTCCCACAGATTATTAAATCTTTGCCAAATTAAACACTCGCATGATCACATGTGGTGCCCCCCTAAAGGCAGCGGTCGACAGAGGAAGATGATCTGGACCACGAATGGATGTTTGGTCATTTATAAGAGTCTCTTGGAAACATTTTATTCATCGAATTCTTGTTGCAATTTAAATATAATCTGCTGACTGTGCAGAGTGCAGTGGGCAGTCCTGACTGTAGCAGCTCATCGACCAGGGTCTGGTTGGAGTTAAGACCACAGAGGAGAAGACAAAAAAAGCCAATGAAGACGACTGCAAAGAAAACAATAAAAAAGATAATAGCAAAGGAGACGACAGACAAGACGAAGAAGATGATTACGGGACAAAGGAGAGAAAAAAAAGGAGACTGAAAAAAAAGATGTCATAAGTAAGACAAAGACAAAGGAAGTCAAAGGAGACAAAGAAAAAGAGACATGGATGAAGTCCAAGATGATGGAGTCCATCTAACCACGGAGGGACTGCAGATTTTGTTAGTTTAATATTCACTGTGGATCTTTCTATTTTGGTTTTCATTCTTCATATAATATGTTTTCCAATGTTTCTATTTGCTCAGGAGCCTAAAAGGTGGCCATGTTGGATTTTACTAAACCTGATGGTTTTACGCCAGTGTTACTATGACTGTTCTTGGCTAAGCCTTACAGGACTTTCCAGCACTCTGTAGCTCTGACTAGTCTAATAAACTTTTAGTAAAAATAAAAAAAATCACACTAATGATATAACAATGAAATGGTCACTTGCAGTAGCCTTCTGCCTCGTTGGGCTGTTTTTTGTTCCTTTTCCTGTTGACCCCTGCTGTTGTTCTCTTTCCTTTCCAAACCTCCTTTTCAGCCGATCAGCATTCTACCTACACCATCATCACGTCACAACACTGCGCTGGGTTTCTGGTGAACTGCATGCAAACACATCTGCACTGGCTGCACGCTCCAAATCCTTTTAATACCTTTGAATTTCATGAGTTTAATAAACATCACCTTTAAGGACCTGTGCAGAGCCCAGACTCTGCTCTTTGGTTAAAGCGGGTCCTGGTTTAATCCTCTGCTGTTAAACTTAATAAACAGAACCACATTGTTTGGAAAGGCAGTCTGAAACGTCTGCTTGTTGTGGATGAAGTGACGGTTTTAAAATGCAGGATTTGTGGGTCACAAGAGTGCACCACATGAAGCAGCGTCCTGTTTCTGAGCAGCTGCAGGTGGAAATGAAAGCCTGCTGTTCTTAAACGTGACTCTCATAAAGCAGCAGCACCAGCCGCTGCCGCCGCCGCTTGTCCCGCCGGCGAGATCCCCCTGTGCTTTTTTTCAGATTATCTCAGGAACAACCCAGCTGACTTCTGGGTGAGTTTATCATGAAGCCGTCAGCCTTTATTTCTCACTTACAGACATTTAATTATCGCAGATGTCACGAGTCAGAGGTAATCACTTTGTTCCTCAGTGCTCTGCATTCTTGCAGGACAACACTTAGGTCATATTTTAACAGCCTTTACCAGCATTTGTACACCTTAAAACAACAATGTGCTCTGAGCTTTATAGATAAAACATTTTATTCTGTCCTGAAAGTACACGCCTTAAACATGCTCTAAACCTGGGCTAAATCACAAGAAAACAAAATAAAGAAAGTCAAACCAAGACTGGACAAAAAAGACTGAATCATCCTTGAGTTATAAAGTAAATGTAGAAGACCAAAAACAGAGCCCTGAGGAACACCGTGAATAACTATTAAAGATGTCCAAGTGATTTTAAAGCCGCTGTTGTCGAACACGTTATAAAACAAAGTTACTTTATTAGTTCTGCAAGAAAGCATCAAACCTGAGTTTTCAAAGAAGAAACTCAGTTTCTGTTTTGTTTACCTACCTCCAACTTCTCAGAGTTTCCCTGACGGGATTCGTTGACCTGGTTGCTGCTATGTGACATTCTCTTTGCATCGTCTCCGTTTCCCTCGCCGTCCTCCTCCTCCTCGCTGGACAGCACAACTAAAGGAAGAAACAAACAAGCGATATCAGAACCTTCAAATCATTTAGCTTCATTGTCACTTTTCCCCCGCAAGCATCAAGCTGTGGGGCTGAAAAATAAACATGATTTTCCAATTAATGCCAATTTACATCCTAGAATTTCACTCACTAAACATGGAGCACATACTTAGCCTCCATCACATAACTGGTGGAAGTCAAACTCACTCGGTTCAGTTGGTTGGCTCGGCTTCAGTTTGGGTGTCCTCAGTCGGAGGTGCAGGACAGCCGACCTGTTGTTCTTAGGCTTCTCTTTGAACTGCCTCCACCTCTCTCTCTCCTTCTCCCTGTCGTCGACCTTCAGGTCGTTGCTGGAGGCAAGCCGCACCCTCTTTACCGGCGTCGTCATCGACGATAAGACCATGGAGATGGAAGAAGAGGATCTTTCTAGGCCTGAGGGTGGAGTTTGATTCAATCTGCAGAGAGGAGAGTTCTTCGTCTGCTGTTTCAAAGGAGATTCAGGAAGAGTTCCTGTGTCGCTCTGAAACAATCAGACCAAAGGTGAAGATCCAGTTTGTAACAGGAAATTTAAAGTTTAAAAAAAAAAAAAATTCACAATAAAATCTTTTTTATTCTCTGCTACCTTTTCCTGCATCTCAGGTGTACTTGTTTAATCATAAACAATTGTATTGTGAAAATACTGCCTACTCTGCAAACCTTATTTTTCTGAAAAACCTTTGATGATTTTATTGCAAAGATATTGCAAATCCCCTCCCTTAAGTGTCATGACTTAAATTTTTGTGACTTTCACTGTGAAAGTGCAGCAACCTTTGACCTTTACCTTCTCCTCAGAAGTGTCTCCATTAGACTCAACTCTCCTCCACCTTTTGTCTCCCAGTGTAGAAGAACTCAAACTCCCAAAATGCTCGTCACCTTTGAACTCAGCCAGAGAGTCCACAGAGTCCACGGAGATCCTTTTATTGACCGAAGCTGCAGAGGAAACGACGATCAACCACTCTGATCAATAAAATCTCAGACAGTCTCTCTCTACCTGTGAAAAGCTCACCTGACAGCTCTTTCTTCTTCTGTGGTGGAGACAGGTGCTCTGAAGCCACCTCAGGCTGCAGCAGACGGTCAGACGCTCTCTTAGGACGCCATCTGGTGGAGAAAACAGAGACACCCAGTGAGAGAGAGATTATTTAGATTATCTCGCAGCTTGCGTCATTAATGAAGGACTTAAAAGTACATCAGAAACTTCTTGTTTACAATTATTGTTAATAACAAAATAATTCTAATGAAGTATAATTGAATTAAAGTATAAATAAATCTAAAACCTGTCAACACGTGTAAAGAAATGTTGAAACATTTAATAGTAAGTGGCATGAAATAAACCTACAAATATTTTAGAGAAAATAAAAAAAATAACTTTCCAACTAATAATAAGGAGATATTCTAATAATATTTATTGTAATATTATAACTAATAGAAAAAAATCACTAAAAATAATCAAAAATGCTCCCTGAAAACAAAGTTGTAAATAAATAAATAAGAAAAATTTAAGTAGAAACACCTAAAAATATTATTAAAATATTGCACCCAAAAGGATAAATCAAAATATAAACACTGTAAATCTTCAAGTTATTAAAAATAAATAATCAATCAATAATATTAATTTAAAAAATCCAGAAATATCAAAACAATTTTAGGAAATAATCTGCAATTTAATTTGTTAAACAATTTAAACACTGTTACTAAAACATCTGACACCCATTAAATGTCATTAACACAACAAAACAGTGGGTGAAACTAAATTTATGAAACATATTTGAAATGTGACAAAAATATTACCATTTTTTTTAATTAAGTAAAAGATAAATCATGCTTATAAATTTAAATACCTGAAGATATTTTAAAAACTGTAAACTCTCAATTCAAATGAATGAAATGTACAAACAAATAAGTCAACATTAGTAAATCTAAACATTAAGGTTATGATTAGAGGTGCAGAGGCAGAGGTGCCTAAAACTTGTATTAACCCCCCCCCCCAAAAAAAACAAACAAACAATAAAATTAGCTTAAAAAGATTTTGGTAAGAAGTCTATGATTTAAAGCGGATGTTGGTGCAGCTTCAACTCGTTAAACCTCCTCATTATCGAGTGCAAAAAGAAAAACTCACCTGTTTGACAAACAGCTCGATGTTGGGCCTCTCTGCCCTGCCTGTGATTGGCGGCTCCAGCTGCCTGCTGCTCTGTGATCGGCGTCTGAAGCTCTGCCCCCGATGGGGCTCTTGAGTTCCTGCTGTGTCTCAAAGTTTCCTAAGAGCTGCTTACATGGCATCCTGCAAGGAAATCACCTGGTTAGTTTTAACATTTAATGGCAAGTGTAATGAAATCTGCAGCCTGCAGAGGGTGCTGCACTCACCTCTGTCTGGCTGATGAAGCGCCCACGGTATTCCCAGAATGCATCCTGTCAGCTCCACCTCTGCCAGACTGATTCCCGTAAAACTGCATGCAAAACAAAGACAAACACAGCCGCTTGATTAACTCAAACATACCACCTTAAAAAAGGTCCAACACTTTATAGATACCATCTTAAATGAGCCTTTCCTTAAATGACTGAATGGGTCGGACACTTTAAAACAACAACTTATACCACCATAAGTAAAATCAAGCTTAGTCAAAACAGCCTTAACATAAATCATCACCACACAGCAAGAATATGGGCTGGTACCACCTTAAAAAAGGAGTGGCATCTCATCAGCTGCCTCCTGTTCAGCGGGGAAGGTGAGTGAGTGGGAGGAGTGGAGGTGTCCTGATATGCACTCTGCACATTCTATATGAGGGCAACTCCTTCCACTCAGTCACCTCCTCTGCTTAAACTGTGGGAGTACTACTTAAAAGCAACCAAGCAGTCAGATCAGTAATTCCACCTTTAATCAGTCGAACTGTCTACATACAGATGAACAATATCTCCTTAAAAACATCAAAAGTTCAGATGACACCTCAAACATTTGCAGTATCACCTTAAAGATACAACAGCTATGACATAAAGCTGACAGGTTAGTCATACCACCTTATACAACTCAAAACTTAACAGATAAAAGCCAAAAACATTTGTAATACTGCCTTAAATGTGCCACACACATTATAAACTCTACCTTTGGAAATGTTAGCAGATCTGTAATACTACCTTAAATGACTCAAATATAATTAATGCCCAGAACTCCAGTTCATAAGCCCAGAAATATCTTGAGTACCACCTTAAATGACCCATAGAAAAGCAGAATTTTCAATTATTCCACCTTAAAGAACCTATATCACCTTAAATATCAAAGGTTTCATTGGAGGCAGTGCCACCTTAAGAGTACTCAAACTGTAGATTAGCTTTCATGTCACTAATCAACTATTTAACAGTTAAACCTGAGCAAGTTTACAGACACCATCTTTAAATACCCCAAACAATTAACCTGTCAGATCATTAATACCACCTTAAACGGTTCATCGGAGGCTTAAAGGAATTTAATATCACTTCACAGGGACAAACAGGTGAGATGAGATTTAGGAACAGCACCTTTAGCTGAGGGGTGGAGGTCTGGAGGCGGGACAGAGGTGACTGCATGTCTAGGGGACTGGAGTCAGAGCCCTGAGGATGTTTCTTCTTGGGAATCTTGAAGGAAGATGCCATCCTGCAACCACACGAATACCTCAGACCAGACTTCTAACAAAATCAGGCAAAAGTACAGGAGCAGCCTCCCAGAGCTGCTGTATCCAGAGAAGTGGATGTATAGAGAAGGCTATACCAAATTCCATTCAAAAACTGAACGATTTATGCAGAATATCATCAAACTCAAGTGTATTAAAAAAAACAAAACAAAAAACCACCCAGCAGATTTAAAGCTATTTTGTCACATGACTGTCCTGCATCTTTAAAAAACATAACAATATTTAGTTTTTAATTACTGTAGGATTCTTTAAGTTAACTTTTTATATAAAAATGGTTAAGGACTAATACACAAGGGATTTCAGGAAACTTGAAGCGTAGTTATTATGTGTATTAATCTGTAGTCTG
>VUQG01004124.1:11647-29703 GCA_015106755.1 Etia nguti
GCAGGATTTTAAATTCTGGATTTAACAGGGAGCCAATACAGGAGAAATATGCTCTCTCTTTCTAGTCCCTGTCAGTACTCTTGCTGCAGCATTTTGGATCAACTGAAGGTTTTTCAGGGAGTTTTTAGGACATCCTGATAATAACAAATCACTATAGTCAGGCCTAGAAGTAATAAATGCATGAACTAGTTTTTCAGCATCACTCTGAGACAGAATGTTTCTTATTTTGGAGATGTTGTGCAAATGGAAGAAAGCAGTCCAACATATTTGTTAAATATGTGCTTTGAAGGACATATCCTGCTCAAAACAACTCCAACATTCCTCACAGTCTTACTGGAGGCCAAGGTAATGCCATCCAGAGTAAGCCTCTGATTAGATACCATATTTCTAAGAGTTACTGAACTTAATTATCTGCTGAATTTTTTAAGTTTGCTCACTTTTTTTAAACTGTAGTTTAATTTTAATGGAGAGAGACAGAATATCAAACAACAATCCAGAAAAAACACATTACATAAAAGTTATAAACGGATATGTGTTTCATTGAGTGAAATAAGTATTTGATCGTATTTGATCTATATTTGATCAGCTTGAACCTTCAGCTCCCTCCACAGATTATTTTTAAGAATGAGGTCTGGAGACCAGCTAGGTCGCTCCATGACCCTAATGTGCTTCTTCTTTAGACACTCCTTTGCTGCATTGGTGGTATGTTTTTAGTCACTGTCATGCTGAAAGACCCATCCACGGCCCATCTTCACTGTTCTGACTTTGGGAAGGAGTTTCTTGTCCAAAATTTAGCAGTACTTGGTCCAGTCCATTGGCTCCTTAATGTGTTGAGGTCCTGTTGAAAAACAGCCCCAAAGAATAATGTTTCCACCTCCATGCTCGACTGTGATGGTGGTGTTCTTTAGGCCATATTCAGCATTTCTCTTCCTCCAAACACAGTGGGTTGAATTGATGCCAAAGAGCTCATGTTTTGTTTTGTCTGAGCATAGCATTTTCTCTTAATCTTTTAGATATTCATTGGCAAACCTATGAAGGGCCTCTATATGTGCCTTATTGAGCAGGGGACCTTTCGAGTACTGAAAGATTTCAGTCCATTAGGTATAAACACCTTCAGGCGACCACTCTTCAGAATTGAAATGTCACATCATCTTTGATAATGTCATACCTAGTATAATTATTTTGTCACCTTGAAAAGTGAATATTTGGAATGGTGTCCTTATGGGGTGACTGTGGTCCCAAATGCCTTCAAAGCTTCTTCCATGTAGTTTTGAGCTGACCCACTACTTTTCTCATGATCATCGTGGCACAGCCAGTCTGTGGCTTGGTTGTAGGGGATCAAATATTTATTTACACTTTTTTATTATTACTACTACTATTTCATCCAATGACATGCAAATCAATTTATATAATGTTTATGTAATGTTCATTTCTTTGTAAGTGAACAAACCTTCAAATTCAGCAGAGGATCAAATAATTATTTCCCCCACTGTAGATCAGTCACATCAATGAGCAATATGCAAAGCAAGACACAAAAAACAATTAGCCCACAATAAGAACAGAATAACAGGGGATAGTGCACCCAGAGTGAGTTGAGTGTGATGCATGGATTCTGAGAGGTCTGCTGGCTCATTCCTGCTTGATATATTATTGCTGATTAGGTTGACTGTTCACAGGAGGGTAAAATCTAAAAAAATGTCGAGGTGCTCAGACATCTTACTTTGACATTTTCTAATCTTGTCAGGCATACTGAGTCAAAAATAATTCATTTCTTTTGTGTTATGATTTTGTAAAACTGGGCACAGTGAAAGTAGATGGCTTTGTTGATCTCTGGGCCAATACAGACCAATGCAAAATTAGCCTTAAATACAGGAATGAAGACCTTGTCAGAGACTTGTTAATTGGAATTTCACATCTAACAAGGCATCTAGTTCTCTTAGTAAATCTATGATTAAAGCCAGAATTATAATTATAACTCAATTAATTCCCTCCTATTTGTAAAGGTTTTATATAACCATCCATAAAGCAATAGCAGCCCGTTTTTGACTAAGAAATATTGACAGACAATAACGAAAGACCTCCAATGTTGAATTTAATATATAGTAATAGAATTATTGGACAAAGTCACTGAAAAACCACATGGACTGCAAAGCTTGTGAAAATATTATGAATTCAACATTAATTTTGAACTGGACGTTGGTCGTATTCAAAGCGCAACCTTTCTAGCATTCAGCATTGCTAATAGACATAATTTGCAAATCACGAAGACCTGTCTGTCCTTCTTTATCCCACAAAGCGCATGTACACTTTCAGGCAGCCACTCTTCAGAACCAACTGAACCAATTCCTGAGTCCCCATTGTTTGAAATGTCACGTCATCCTTGATAATGTCATACCTATACCTCATAACTATATTGTCACCCTGAAAAGTGAATATTTGGAAGGATATTACTTTGGACGAGAGCAAGCATGTTTGAAAACGCTTAGGAAACATTATATGTCCAAGGCCCAAAACTGAAGAGGTTCATTTGGTTTATTTGGCCAACTTCAACCGCTGCCCATTCATCCTCAGCCTCTCAGTTTCCTCAGTTGTCATTTTCTTGACTGTTCACTGCTGCAACTCTGATTCAGTCCAGTGGACAGTGCAGTGCCACAAGGTCTTTGAGAGGATCAACAGAGAAATGTCTAAATTAGCATTTTGTTTTGAGTCCAGACGTGCCCAAAATTCACACAGTGCAAACTACTTTGGATGCTCCACGGATAGATAATGTTAGATAGTGATCATCTCACTACACAAAGTATATTGTTTCACCAGTGAGGATGTGTAAATGGTAAAAATTACCCAACAACATAACAACATAAAGTCCACAAGAAATATCTGAAGTGCCATTGTAGGTCAAAGGAAATTAAACATCCCACTGCATTGTTTCCCAGTAGAAAACAGTGGATTACATCATTTTCACCAAATGCAAAGAGTATTTTCTTTCTCTAAAAATACATGCAATATGGCCAATAAACCAATAACTTGGTATTTTCCTATGAACTAGATGTATATAAGATGTCTACTTGATTTCTACCTTATGGATTATTTTTTAAATCCATTTTATCTGTACAGTGTTGCAATAAATCAAGGAATAAATTACATATTCCTATGGGACATTTCCATGGTCCAAAATGTTAAATTAAGAACTATTTTGCATGACAACAACCTTTAAAAAAAGAGCTCCTTTATATGCTTGAGAAGTCTAATTAAGGGAAAAAGATATAGTCGACTATAGTTGACAGCTTTAATAGAAAACTGATCACCAATGTCACAATTCCATTTTTCCAATGACTTAATCCGTCTATCCTTTCAGCAATACTCAGACACCATGTGTAATTTTGGCTGTCCCCATTCTCTTACTTTACTGTTATACAGTTTAACAATGTATTGTGCTGCAATGCGCAGACCAAGAGGTTTGTTGTTTTGTCTATAAATTTGTTATCCATATTCAGCAGTCTTCAGTGTCTCTTTCACCGAGCTGCAAACTGATAATTGGGTTTGTAAGAAGACTAAGACTCCAGTTAAAGAGTCCCTGTCTTGTCTGATTAAAGTCGGGATCTTTACGGGCTGATCTGTGGCCAGGAAACTGCAGCGGGCCTGTTTAGGTCAGACTAGGCCAGGTCAGACCAAGACAGAGACAACTGGAGCTTGATGGACAGCTTGCTTCTGTCACCAGTATTGACTCAGGCAGAGTCAGCATTACTTTGGTCATTCCAGTGCAAAATAACACCTAGGTGAGGACCATGCCTGGAGTAACAAACCCTCATTTGCAGGAGCACAGCATGTGTGGGTCAAAACAATAAGATCTGTGTATAAACAGCTCATACTTGCTTCCACATGTTAACTATTGTTTTGGGGTAGACTATTGTTTTTGGTTAGGGAGTTTGGTTTATGTGGTGTGCACACCACATAAACCAAAAACAATAGTCTACCCCAATTGATATCTAATTCTTCTGAGCTTGAAGGGTCATTAAAAGCATGAGTAGTACCAAGTGTGTCATAAAGAGAGAGGGAAAAAGAGACAAATACAGCTTTCAAACCTTTGGGAAACTCATTATTCTGGGAAATGCAGGCTTAAGCAGACTTTACACTGAATAATTATAGGATTTTGGGGAACGCTGGGAATGACACCCAGACATTGGGAGGGAAAAATCAATTGTATTATTGCTTCATACAGTATCTCTTGAGGGCTAATCAAGCCCTCAGAACGGATTCTTACCCGAAACTATTCAAGGTTGTGGAGTCAAATTCTTCTTTCTGTAGCCCTATGAAAACAATAGAGTTTTCCCATCGGAAAGAGAATGCCCCACAAAAAATTCATTAGAAGAGTAGCCCAAGCAGTTTTCTTTCTTTGTCTGAAACTTTATCTTCCAAAGTTTCTGTTTTGGACTGGTTTGGAAAACCCAGTTCAGGGGTGGTGATTTGAAGTTAATTTGAGAGCAGCCATGGAAGTCCACCTGCTCAATCTCTTCGTCTCCAACACAAGAAGATAAATATCCCAAACCTCTGAGCCAGAAAACAATCACCTATCATGTGGCTTTATCGGAAAATTAATCTCCTGTACCACTACATTTCATCTTTAACCTCAGTTCTCTTCAGTTTCCCAGCAGCCAGTGATCAAAGCTGAAGGTGCAGGAAAATATATTTTTCAATTAAACCATTTTTGAGTTAATTGTCCTTGGGCAAAATCAATTATTCAAAATAAAACAATAAATAAATAGGTAAGTAAAAAGATTAATTTTTCAGCACCATTTTCCATTTAGAGAAACAGATGCAAAAACAACAAAATTTTGCTCAGGGTAAATAATGAATGAAATGTTAATTTCATGCAAACAACTACACTAATATTATCCTTACAAACTTGCAGCACTGAGTTATTTACTCTTTTTCATTATTCTTTTTGAACACAAATAAAAAAGGCATTATTTATTTATGGATTTACCGTCCAAATCCAGTACTGCTGTGTGTTCTATTAGTTTGTGTGTGAGACAGAGAAAAAAAGAGAGCTAAAATGACAGCGTCCATTATGTGAGCTTGATTTTCCCCATGACTTAATTGGTAATCTTTTTATAATCTTTCAGGCTTCCCTTTGTGCTGCAGGCAGAGAGGGGAGGGCAGTCTTTCAAAAAGGCTAGCTTACCTTCATTGTGTCAGTAAGATGTCTTTGACCCCACACTTGAGAGGTAATATTGAGTTTACCGCCATCAATATTTGACCGAAGGACCCAGAGGACCTACTTGATTGACCGGATGTGTAATCCTGACTCCGGTTTATGCCAAAATCCTCCACAGACTAAATCATACAAACACACAGGTACTAGTGTATGTGGATAGACTCATACAAAACGGACACACAAGCAAAAACATGCAGTCAAGCAATTTCAACTTAGTCACTAAATGACTGACTGTACTCTAAGCATAAGACAGAGAACTCATTATGATCTAAGCCATCATATTTTTTGACTTGTTTGTAATTATGTACAAGACAGAAAAATGATTGATAATAATAACACAGAATACATTTTTTGTGCACTTACAAAACTGATTAAAGGATCAAACTGATGACTAAAATTCATTTACCCGACTGTCTAACATTAATTTTTTTAAACAACATTTAAACAATGGCTTCGTGGGCGTGGTCTTTATCCAGTCAAAAATGAACTGTGGGACACATCAGTAGCAATGCATAAGTGCTCTGACCTTGACCTACAAGGTATACTTTGAATGTCTGAGACGCTGGCTGTATTTTGAATACACTATTTTATTATAATTTTCATACTCATTTGCATTTAAGTAAGGTCACCACTTGTACGAGGCCAAGCACCACTTTTACATGTAGTAGATCTAAAGTTCAGTGTAGTATATTGGCTGCATTTCCCATTGCCTTTAACACAACCTGACCATAAAAGAATGTACCATTTTTATGATTTTTATTCTGCATACTCATTAATTATGCATCGTATATTTTCAAGGGGCATTTAAAAAGTTGGCAAACTTACTAGATCTTATTTCCCCTGCCTATTTCCATCAGAGATGTTCAACAGCCATTGTGTGGGTCTGCATTGAAGTAATGCGCTCCTGTTAATAATCTATTTAAATGGCCATGATCAGTTGTTATCACTGCTATAGATATTGCTAATAGGTACTTTTCTACTGGTAGGTTGGGTATTTAATAGTGGAAACCTTGTATAATGTTCATGGTGGCAGCACATAAATGAGAGGATATAGAAGACACAGTGTCCTATAGTTGATTAGTTAAGTAGGTATAGTTGATACACTGGCTTTACGACACCAGTTTTACACATAACTCCTTTAAAAAGCTATATTAAGTCAACTAAATGATCACAATGTGTGAGACAGAACTTCTGGTCAATGAGCAGGTGATGGACAGCACCTATGCTATCCATATTAATGTGGTATTGAGCCATTTAAAGGGTTGGTGACATTCAAATCCAGTTTGGGAGAACCCAGACGCTCAGTCTGAAGGAACAGAGATCCATAGACACTTAATCAATGAGATGCATAATTCATACAAGTTAACACAATGGCACATTTAACCAATAAGCAGACACAATTTTCTTACATGACCTTCATAAATGTATTTTGATTAACTTGGATACTTTTTTTCTTGCGGAATTTAAAAGAAATGTGAACAATCCACCAGGCCACAACAGCAATCAAGTTAAAATATTCTTACTATCAAAATGGTAAAATCATTATTTTGAATCAACTGTGCATACCTGTGCTGACAATATAACAAGTGTACTTATGTGGAGTGTTTTTCAGTATGGTAAGCTGTATCACAAATTTTCATTGAGTGAAATGGTTCAATCCTGAGAAAGGCCAAATTGTGCATAAAATGTAAGCAAGGCTAGCTAGCTAACATGTTGGTGATTAGTCAAATATGCCAACAAGCTTCTAAAATAACTCCTTTTGCAAAAACACACATTTGAATTCTGACCAGGATTTTACTTGGTGTCACTCACAGTAATGTAGTTTGCATAGTAAAGATTGCATCCTGTTTTTATTCTTATTATTTTTTCTTCATATTAGTAGGTTGGTGTTTTTGCATTCTGTGTCACTGACCATCACTGTCACTGGATATTAAAGCACATAAACTCATTGATAAGTTGCCCTTTCACTCCAGGGAGTGTGCTTTCTTATAAATGTAAAAGCAAAAGGTCATGTTTTAAATCTTCAGACATGCCTGCATGGCTGCAGTACATCCACAGAGAGGTAAACAGAAGCACACAAAGACCAACAGATTACAGTTCCTAGCGGACATGCACACAGACAGCTGTGGACACCCCCGTCATGGTGTTCATGCTATACTAAGAGGCATTTCATACTTTCACAGTAGATCAGAGACAGAACCAAAGAACTGCATAAGTAGCATACATATGAAACCAATATGTTTCTATATTCAATTAAGGATTAATGTTAGATTACTAGCTACAATAGAAAAATATTTTGTTTAATGTAGAAATGACACAAAATAAATATTTGAAAGGATTTTCTGACGATCACAAACAATGCCAAAAAGTTCTACATTGAGTGTTGAGTGTCAGCTGTTCTCCTTAAACCCCAGACTTCATGTCATGAAAAGTTTCTACTTTCAGTCTTTTTGCTCTCTATTTTCTTTTTTGACCTTTGCATTTGCTCACAATTGATGTTCAATTTGCTGGCATTTAGAGCCATAATGAGTTTCACATTAGCCCTTGGTGACCCAGTCACTGAGCAGTTGGATCATTTGGAAGCTGTCACTCTTTTTTTTATTGAGGTAGATCTCGCTAATTCTCCATTACGCTATAAATCTGTGTGTCAAGTCACATGCTCCTCACCCTAGAGACAAATACAAAAAAATAAAAAACTGCAGTAACAGGTGAACTGCTTTCCATTGCTACATTCTTAGCAATTACCTATCTATTATCAGTTTTTGACAACTGCAGAATTATGTGTTGGATTATTGTACACAATACATTTTCACAGGCTAAACAGTCTAATAGTCATAATAACTGCAACATAAATTCTAGACTATTGATATTTAGCACCGACAGAACTTAACAAACAGCTACACAAAACAATTTAATCATTAAAATTGACTATAAGTCTTCAAATTACATCAGCCAGTGGCGCCAACCATTAATATTAGCAGCTGTAAACACTGGAGTTTACTCGCACACATGCATGAAAACAGCGACACAGAGGCTGTGCATGCACATAAGAACTAGGAGTAAAATACCTGAGCCTCTCTTAGAGACCACCTTTACACTCTTGGACAGGGTGATGTACAGCAGGATCATCAGAGGGCTGGGAGGTCTCATCTTCCCCCCGTCCTCACAGCCTAAAAAGAGTGAAGGAGGGAGAATAGGGATGGCAGAAGAGAGAGAAAGAGCCATCAGTCACTGCCATTACATGAGATCAAGTACCTCTTTGTACTACTAGACAAGAGTAAGTGTCAGTGCGGAGGGATGTTCTGCAAAAACTACAGACAGCGCGCGCACACACACACACACTTTTGTGCAAACATTTGCACATCAACTTAAACATACTCAGACACTTAGATCAACATACCAATTTCCACATTCCCCTGGGGGGGGGTACAGGGGGTCATTCTTGGAATGATTTTCCTTCGTGGCTGAAATTCAGACGAGTTATCATTAAAGGGATATATTTCATGAAACACCATTCCATAAGATGCTGACAAATCAATAAAGAAATAATTACATGTGTAAGAACGACCAGTTTAATCGCCGTTTTCATTAAAAACCGAGGGGGTTGGGAGGAGGTGGGACCTTGAGGGAATTTAAAATGATCACCTTCTGACTCAAAGTGATGTAGCAAATATCCCCCCTATACCCCTTATATAGACGCTTATTATATTAATTAATGGAGGTGACTCACTCTCTACCTCTCATCTTCTCTGAGTAAATGACATAATCTAACATGTAGTAATTACCCCTTAATAGCCAGGTCCTGAAATAGTGCTGCAGCTGCTGTATAAATTTAAAAAGAAACTGTTTATTAGCTTAAAGGTTATTCTCATGGCAATATCCATCCATGTAATAAATTTTTCAAGACATCAAACAAGAATCACAATTGGGAACTAAATTAGTTAGCATTTAACCTGTTAGCATCACCCAATTTGCCACTGACATGTTTAGGATTAGGATAATCTTAAGACCCCTTTTTGCATGCCTAAATATGAACGCTTACAGAACTGTGATAAATATGCAGTGTGCAAATTAGAGTGGGTTTGCAGTGTCTCAAAATGTGCTTGTTTAGCTTCTGGCTAAAATGTAGCTTGACTCAAACCCTCAGCAGGTTGCTGCTGACCTGATGGCTGTTAGGAGGGTGAAATTTTGGACAGGAAAGCCTTGTTTAAATTATAATGAAATTATAATTTCCTTTCAAGTATTAGGTCAGTACACCCATATAAGCTATACACTCTCATAAGATGTTTTGGATCACTTAGCATTAGCGGTGTAAATCGTTAGCCTGGTTCTGCTCAACTTTCCTCTCAATGCATAAGATCAACATTGTTTTAGATCAGAAGCTTCTAAAGTGTCTCCTAGTTCCATTCGTTTTACACTTTTTAATGGCATGACAAAAGATAAAACATATTTATGAACCGTTAATGAACTGTAGGTGAAATATAAAGGAGCGTATGTCTTATCTTAAGTCTAGTGCTAAGTTAGCCAGCTGCTGGCTTCTGCTTCCCTATTACTATATCTGACTCCTGGCAAGAATGTGAAATCTAATTCCCAAAATGCTCAATTTCTTTCACGTCTAAGAATTTTTTTTTTTTTAAATTCCTTGCTAGTTCCTTTTTCCTATGTTTTATCCAAAGGTAGATAGAAATCCCTCGTGCTGTTTCTTTTGAAGCACGGATAACAAAGGAGGGCGAGAGCTGACTCTGTGATGCAAAGAAACTCTTATATCTACTTGTGTAGGAGTATGTCTTTAGTACCAGATAACCAAAATTCTTTAGGACGAGAAAGATAGATTGAGCAATAGCTCGATAAAGTTCCTTTCAATCAAACTGCATAGAAATGAATAAAAAAACACACACGGAATTGACCCAATGAACCTGAAATGAAAAGACAGGCTCTTTGAAGACAAAAACTAAGAGAGACAGAGCCAGGAGGGACCTTGGAATCCACAGCTAGTCACGTGCCCTCCAGATTAGCATAGCTAATGAAAGGGGCCTCTCTCAGCGTGTGTTTACACGGCACTCACAGCTCCTACTTTAAAAAAGAACCCTTTCTCTGCTGCTCCATCACATTCTGCTAGGAAACAACTCTCAGTCAATAAACACCATTATGCCAATAAAATTCCCGTGAAACACCACAGCTGATTTGCTCCTCCTTGTACAACTAAAATGTTTTTTTTTTTCTTTAATGACAATAAGCTGGAGAGTTGTGAATGTGTGTTTTTAGCCTCAGCTGTAACTCCATGATAGTTTATGGTTATATAATCACCTATCAGAAATATCCCCAGACTATAGAAGTCTTAATGACTATATACCTCTTTAAAGATAAACATATTCCACAACTAATGCAGCAATACTGTTTAAGTTCAACAACGCAAGTATTATGCAGGGAGACGACGCTAAAAAGCAAACAAAAAAGGTAAAAAACTGAAAAGTCTAGGGACCACATACACAGAGAAAGGTTTCAATACTGTCACAGTGTGGTAGTTTATTTACATACTGTACCTTTCTTTTTTCTACTGTATAGTTAGCTTGCTGTCTCTCTTTCGTTTAGTGTCCTCACTGTATTTCTGCGGTCAGTAAATGTCAGGACATCATGTGATGCAGCCTGGTATTCAGTGTTAAAGCTTTCTGCTATATCAACTGTCATGGAGGTTAAAATGAGCACCACATAATCATAAAATGATCAGTTTAACTCTGGTCTCTATCTTCCCATAATTCCTGTTAATATTTTTGCTTTAAGCTCTCAATCGTTGGCATCAGGCACAAAAAAGAAAACAAAACTGTAATTAGTTGTAAAAAGCTGATTCACTAAACAAAATGATTGGCAGGCGTGTTTGTGCAGCTGCCCCTCCGTTACAGCCTAATTCAACAGAACAATGTTAGTGACCCTGCTCTGAATCCCGGTCGCGTTACGCCTTCACAATCTCAGTTTGGGCCTTGCCAGCCATGACATCACCAGCCTGCCATCCTCACACACAGAGAAGGATTGTGCACTTCACATGCAGCCCCTAACAAACCATACAAACGCCCAAAACCCACCTCATTTCCTGTCACCTCTGTTTAACCCAACACAAAAGAGCTAAAAAAGGAACTTAAAAACGAGAATGGTTCACAGAACAGATTCTCAGCGTACTTTTTAGGACAGACTGATCACTGAGTAAAGCTACACACGTTAGACATCCGCATGTAAACTCAATAAAGCGGCTCTTTAATTACCTTACTGTTAAATGTTTTTGTTCTTGCATTCAAAGCTTCATTCATCATTTTATGATGCTCAGTGGGAGCGTACACCATATAACCTTCATGGTTAGTGTCCCGAAACAAAGAAAGCCTGAGTTTGATTTAAACATACACGGTAAACTTGTCTTAGCCTAACCGACTTCCTCTGATGGTATTAAACTATATAACATCCAGGACAAGAAAAAAGCTTGAAAGGCAATTTCAAAGTGTCCAATAAAAAAGGTTTCATGGTTTTAAAAATGAAAAATATATAAAAGTACTGCATGTAAGTGAATCGCAATATGTACTGTATCCGTTTATTCTAATATGACACTGCTCTGTTGCTTGTATAGTTAAGAGCCAAGCTTTTTCTCTGAGGCGTCAGGAGCAGGTGTGTTTGAGGAGGCACACACAGAGGCATGGCGTGAGATCCACGCTTCAGCGATGCATGAAGCATGCACACATCATCACCCACAGTAGCACACATGCCGTTTGCCTGCTGCTTTTTACCAGAAAATGAGGGGCATGGCCCACCACCGCCTGCTGACTCGCCCCTGACAAAGTAGCAGAGGAATTTAGTGTCTGTTGCCATTGTTATGGGACTGTATCTTACGGGATGGCAGTATCTCCTTTCAAATTCAATTATCACCTCAGGCTATTGCTTGCTAACACACCCCCATTGTTCTGTTCATGTTGTCTGTGTGTGTGTGTGCATGTGTGCTTCCATCGGACCTGAGTATGTTATTCTCATTTCCAATTTTTTCTTATCTCTCAAGGCAGTGCACACAAATTCATATAATTACAGGCCAAAAACACCTTGCTGATATAGGATGAAGTTGTGCCATCTTAAGAGAGAAAAGGAAAACGTCGCCATCTTGGCATAGAAAGCCATGGGTGATTGATCATGTGATTTAGGGATTTCACCTAATTTGAAGGCAGACCACGCTGTGGTCTTAGGTAAAGTACATCTTCATCGTAAGATGTGACTCTGACCTGAGTCTAAAAAGAATTTATCCAAATCTTGCTGCGTCCATGGATTTATGGAGTTATCCTTGCTGATTCCTTTTAGCTCTAACTTCCAACAAAATAGTTGGTCAAAGTGAAAATGTGAACAGATAACATATGTAAAAGTGAACATTTATGGAGGCAAATTCAACCTAGACTATTTATTCAACAAGGTATGACGTTCATTACGACGAGTGCTTCAAGAAAGAGCACAAGGGTCTCTCATTAGCTGTCTCTGCTAAGTGCAGGTAAGACAATTTATTCTCAGGAATAGATGATGAGTGTATCCCACTGCTGCAAATACAAGGGTTTAATCTTTCTCACACACACACACAAACAGGCCAAGTGCTTTTTGATCAATATTACATGAGTAATAACTGCGGAATATTAAATGAGATTTCAACAGATTTTTCTTATCTGTATACAGATCATAACCCAGATGTTGTGTATTGAAATGTGTACATATATAAATATATATATACGGCATTTGTATACCACCATCTATTCTATAAAATTCCACATTATTTATGAGCGTCAGCAGCCAGTGACTGTAAAATTACCTTTGAAGCTACCCTGTTCGAGATAAATAAACTGACTGACATTACTGATAACAGAACGCAGGTTCAACACTGAATCCAATCAAATGAAAGAGAAAGTCTAAATTATTCAAAAATGAACGTGAGTTTGTGCGCGGATGCAGCTCTCTAACTTTCATCGTTATTTCTCTTCATCTGTAGATTTAGCTACGCTAACATCAAATGCGACACCAGCAAGCAGAGCAGCCAGATGAAGATGAACAAGACAAGCACAAGCAAACACACACACACAACTGAATGAGTCATAGGTGTTTCTATGTGTCACTGTGTCAAAGAGATTCATGCTGGGATAGCTAGTAAATGGCACAGCATACTGTAACTATGCTTACTGTATGTTTACCTGTTCCTCATGCTGCTCAATGTGGCATCTGCGCGCACATGTGTGTTTGCTCTGCTGTTTGCCAGATGTGTCACAGTGTGAGTCAGGCCCCATGAGCGGCATTGTGCAGTTGTAATGTGAATCACTGCCTCGGAATAAAAAATAAGCTTGGTGGTACACCGGGTGAGCTTTCGTTAAAACACATTTGACCGCTTTTGACCATGACCAGCCCTCGTTAATCTCCAGAGGCTGGCCATAGGTGGTTAGAGCTAACGAGCAAGGTGCTGTGAGCTATGCCCTGCCTCAGTCCCAACACGCACCTCTTCACTGAGTGAGATTAATTACCACACGATCCTGAGCCAATCCACACCCCTGCTGTTCTCTGAACTTCGAACATAAACACACGGAGACCGCACATGCACGTAAAGAGCACATTCAAGCACATAAAATGCAGTGCTGTGTACATAATTAATTAGAAGAGCTTCAAGGCAAACTAAAGCCGTTTGCTCATGATCGGTCAAGAGTAAAGGCCGTGGGTTGTTGAGGTCTGACTTCACACACATTCCACCAGCAGTGAAGCGTTTTCCTGCAGTTGTTGATTGCTTTCAGCCAGGTCTCCCATGCCCAGGCCATTGTCAGCTGTCCAAGGATGACTGGCCACAGAGACGCCCTTATGCTTCTAGTCAATGCTGCCTTTGATGGAGAGCAGGGGCCAACGCTCTCCTCACCCATTTAGTGTACACACCCCACTGGGGCTGCTGGACCACAACTGACACACAGGTAGACTAAAAACACTGGCAAATGAAAGCACACCATTTCCAAAGGATGGTAAACAAACTGAGGTGTGCACACAAACATAGAAAATTTTAAATATGGATGAATGTTGCGCCTTTATATTTTGATGTCATATTTGACAAGTTTCATCTAAAGCACTTTTTACTCTGCACCCTACCATAGACTGGCAACCTGTCCAGGGTGTGGATGGATGGGTGGCTATTATATTATTCTGATTTGTTATTGATCTAATTGCTAAATTGCAAGAACAAGCTCAAATGTGCACAGTTTGTTCTGGTATCAATGAAGATTCTGCTGTACGCCCAGTTCAATGAACTCTGTAGGCGTTATGCTATATTTAACATATTCTTTCCTCATTGCAAACATGTTTTTTTTTTTGTTTATTATAGTAAATATGCATGCTGAAATGTAAAGCACAACTCTTTCACACCAGTAAACTGTTAAATCTATTTTACAATCAAAAAGCAACTAATGGTGACTTAATGCCAATGAGGCATGTCATGTCTAATCTTTATAAATGCATATCTGTATTCAACAATGCAGAATTTGTAGCCAGGGGGACAAGATATTTGGTACCGGAAACATATTTGGTTTCTATTTATAGTCTCCTTATAGTCCAAGTTTTATTGACCAGTTGCACTATTGCACATTTTAGTTACATGTCGTTAGCGAAGAGCAAAGGGCGGCATGAATTTGCTGAAGTGCAATACTGAAACTATTAACTGTACTCAAAAAAAGATTTAAGGTTTTTCTTTCTTCTTCTTTTTCATTTTAATTAGCTTTTGAAAATGTATTTCCATTTATAAAAAAGTGACCGGTGCACAGAGGAGAAGACCTTGGCCTGGCTACCCTAGACGCTTAGTCAGCAGATTAGCTGATATGTTCCCAGGTTGCAAAAGATCTAAAACACACAACAGGACATTAACCTGGTAACCAGCCTGCTTAAAAGGGACCTTTAATTTGAATAAGATCCGTCTAGTCTGCATGTAAGGGATTAATAAAGTTCTTCATATTATTATTATTATTATTGTATAATACACACAAAAATATACACTTATTATATACACATTGTAATTTACACATCAATTTCTCATGATACCCAAGTCATGTAGCCAGGCAACAGCAATAGATTTTAGTCAAGTACCTGCTAAATTGTATCCTCTCATCAACTTAAGTGAATAAAAATATCCCCAAATGGTTATTGATTTGTTTAAATTGATTCTGATTTTTTCAGGCGTGGAGCATAATATCCTTCATCTGCCAAACTGCAGTCTGATATTGACATCTGAAGTTAGAGGACATCCAAGTATATATTAAAGTGTGAACACACTTGTCTAAAAGTGCGACAACTCAAACAAAACACTTTCTACTCTAGATAAAAGACTTTGAGAATTACGACAGAGTGACAGTCATATAAATTTTTCTCAAATTCAATTTTTTTTCTCCGTTTCTCAGTGTTAAAAACAAAAGTGTGAAGGGAAACATGTAAGTTGGGACTCTATGACACAATCCAGGACATGTCTTGGATAAACCTTGCCTATATTCAACCTTTTTCACCGCAGACATTCTGACTTGGCGTGTACAGTAATGATGGTTGAATTCCAAATAAGCGAGGTGCTGCTTTGTGCATGCTGGTTTACTGTCATGAACTATCGGGACAATTAATGGAAGTGAGGGATTGTTAATTCCACCTGTGCTCTCTTCACTGTGACGAGTTAAAGCGTCTGTCATGAAAAAGGTCTGCTGCAGAAGCTTTCACGGAAACTTTCAATCCGAGATAGAAAATGAGGACTTTGATTGGATCTGCACGCTTCAGCTGCCTGACAGACATACAGCTGTACAGGAGCGCAGCATGCCTGATGAGGAATCAGCAGCCCCTGCAGTAGAAACACATCACCATATGTTGCAATTCCACAAAAACTAAGGCAGCACTGGAAAGTAAAAAGGTGGCTTGCAGCACGGAAAAAAAGACTATACATTTGCTATATTCCGATCCTATCTTGCTTTCGATTGTGACATGGGTGTAGAGAGGCATTGCAGTCGTCTAAGAAAGACTGTGTGTGTCTGGTTTTTTTTTCTTCTTTAAAACAAAGCTCCTTGAGGAAAGGAAATGCTGGCCTGAGCGGTTTTCACCTGGAATGTGCATTTACGATTTGGTATCCATGACAGTCTGTCCTATTGTCTGGAGAAGCCATCGTAGTAGCAATGGACCCTAAACGAGGCCAATAATGGTTCTCTGCTCGGTCCCCAGAGTCCTGCCTGTTTAAAAATCGATTCTCTGCTTGACTAAGGACAGGCTGGGAATAGAGAGAACTCAAAGAAATGGAGAGGAAAGTGGAGGAAATAAGGAAGTGGGGGTTGAGAAGAGTTACAACAGATAAGAAAGATACTACCAATGAAAAATCCAACTGTAAGTTGCATAATTAATTGTATTTGGATCAGAGCATCATAAATTAAGACAAGCACGCTGTTGCGAAAAACATTTCAAGAAACATGTAGCCGTGGATCTTTTCCAGATAAACACACGAGCGTGTTTATCCTGCTGTTTAAAAGTAATATCAAACACTCTTTATTAGAAGAACATTGAAGAACATTTTTTATGTGTACGTATGCAAGGTCATCACAGCTGCATAAACATACTTCATTTCATCATCTCTGTACAGTCCAGTGCACGGTGCAATATTTTAACTGAAGTGTAACTGAAGTAAAATGTGCATACCTAGTCTAGAAACCTTATTTTGTTTTAAATCTGTCAAGGTATTTTGAAAAGTTTTCAGTTCTCTGAATGGCATCTAGCTTTGATTTATGCTCACTGGCCACTTTTTTAGATACACTGCTCATTAATGCAAAATCAGTCAATCACATCGCAGGAACTCAATGCGAAATTAGATTTCAGAAACTGCTGATCTACTGAGGTTTTCCACACAACCATCTCTGCGGTTTACAGAAAATGGTCTGAAAAAGAGAAAGTGTCCAGTGAGCAGCAGCTCTCTGTGTGAAAATACTTTGTTGACGTCAGAGGTCCGATGAAGCCAGACCGCTGGAATGGGAGATTTGCATCACGATGGGCAGATGACAAATCTGCAATTTGCAACGATTTGATGCTATCATATTGACAACTTTTACTTGCATTTACTCCCTGCATTTTTAAACAAATATCTGCACTTTCTACTCCTTGCATTTTCAAAACAGGCTCATTACTTTTGGTTTAGGGCATTTGAAAAGAGTTATTATTTCACATCACTGCGAGCTTTCAAACGTCAAACCAGTTTGAGCCTAAACAGTAACACCTGAAAGGGAGTCCTGTTCGTGTATTAATCACCAGGCAATGTGGCACAAAAACAGATGAAAGAGTCAAAACCATGTGTCATAGTCAGGGGTTTAAGTTGGCCGGTATTTTATTCTATTTATTATTATTATTATTTTTATTCACAACATCGGAACGACTGCAGGTGTCCATAAGTTACAGTTGCGGTACTTCAGCATTTAGCTAGCCCTACTGTAGAGGACCAAAAATAAAATGAGTAACATTTTTTTAGGGAGCAGGTCATTTCAAATGCAATGTTTCTATCAGTTCAAAGAACATCAGCATATCAAACACACAAACTGTTTGTGTCTACAGTTTGTTGCACAGTGTGTTGCTAGCTTAAAGGTCCAGCTGCTGTATTTCACAGGAAGAGAAAAAAATGAGAGCTAACTTCACTCCGTGATGGAGAAAGAAAGAGGAAGAAGGGAGGTCATATTTAAAGGTCTTTTAAGGACTGCTCAGTGGTATTTGATAAACTGGAAATGTAAAGCTTACATGTAAGTCCTCATGTTTTTAAATCAGATATTGGGTCTGTACATGTGACATGTTTTTTTCATGT
>VUQG01004127.1:4952-15379 GCA_015106755.1 Etia nguti
AACACAAGCGTAACGGATGAACCTCAAAAAGTTGATTCTGTTCATCTGGATGTAGCGTTTTCAGTGGGAGAAATGTTTGTCACTCATTCAGTCTCGACTGAAGAAGTCATTAGTGTTTCTCCCACTGAAAACTGTGCGTCCAGAAGAACAGAAACGACTTTTTGGGATTTTCTTACCTGGATGATTGAGCATGCATGAAACATTTTATAGTATTTTGAGGTTTTCTGCTAGTTTATTTTTTAAAAAAGTACATGTAACACAAGGTTTTACAATATTGCTGCCCCAAATATTGAACTTAGAAAGGTACAACATGCAGTCTAAATTTGCATTAGCTGACTTTGTAAGAAAACAACATAAGGAAAGTTTTAGCAATTAAAGACTTGGATTATTATAGTAAAGTGAGGAAAATTTGATCTTTTTTATTTATTAGTTAAAAACTGTTCTGTGGATTTCTGATAAAAATAAAAGTGCAAAATGATTTTGCACATACTTTAAAGATACAGTACATTTACACAGTGTTTACTTCTATGACTTATGTCTTGCTCTTTCTCCCATTCCCTTCATTCCCCGTTTTCACTAACACACCATCTCTTCCACCAGAAATCGCACTTCCCTTTCCAAATGTCAGCCTTGTCACTTCTCCCATCACACCTGGAGAATCAACACAAAGTGTCTTCTGCCCTCTAAAGATATCACCCTCCACTGTGGTGGTCAGGTATGGGAAGAAGAATGAGTGATTTTTTCAGGCTGACGTAGGTGGTCAGTGATAAGAGTCTGTGTGCACCGGCTTGCTTGTGGACACTGTTCA
The DNA here is from genome assembly GCA_015106755.1 of Etia nguti. Taxonomy (NCBI): domain Eukaryota; kingdom Metazoa; phylum Chordata; class Actinopteri; order Cichliformes; family Cichlidae; genus Etia; species Etia nguti. The sequence continues at coordinate 5,761 of VUQG01004127.1, forward strand.
CCCATCTGTGCAATTTATAGCCTTTTTGGCCAGAAAATGACAACTTTGTGACACTCAGACATGGTGACCTTGTGGTATTTCATTGTTCAGAAACGTTCAAAAGGTTTTGACCTTCCAGTCCTGTTATGTTGAGCTTTTGAAATCTCTGGTGCAAAGATCAGGACTCTGATTTTTATAGTGGACCAATTTCCAACTACTAAATATTTCAGCTGCTGTCATGACTTTTGACTGACCAGTTACTTTACTGAGATGTAAGAGGCAACATCAAGAAATAGTCACCAAATTAACAGAATCATCTGCATGTCGAGGGAATTAATTGTGTATCTCCCTTTACAGGTTTGGAGATCCAGTCAAAGCTAACTGCTCCATACAAAGAATGGGGTTTTCTGCCATTGGTTGGGAAGTCCCACTGGTAGGTTAACAGTGTTTGATTATACACAGTGTTTTATATGTTGAGAACCACGCCAACATGCCAAAACCCCCTTAAAAACAAAATATAAGGCTTATATCCTCACTTTGTAGTTTTATATAAGGGAGCTGTATATTTTTTATCAAAACTGTTTTCACTCACACACTTCACAATTCATAACCAATGCAAAGAGAGTTATGCTAAGTATGAAGTGTATCGGCAAATACACTTACTAGCAACTATGTTAGGTACCCCTTTTCAAGCGCTGAAGTTCAAACTGAGCATCGCAGTGGGGAAGAAAGGAGATTAAAGTGACTTTGATGAGGCATGGTTGACAGTGAGCTCACTGTACTTAACGTGAAGAGCTGTTTTAACTACAGAGGGATAAAGTTGATGAGCGAAACCACAAAGTTATGGGAAAGAATTGTTGAAGCTAGGTTAACAAGACAGATGATGAGCTGTGTGCAACAGTGTGGCTTTCTGCTGAGAAAGAGCACTACAGATGCAATATTTGCTTTGAGGGTGTTGATGGAGAAGTATTGAGAAGGTCAGGAGTTGCACTGTGTCTTTGTGGATCTAGAAAAAGGATATGATAGGGTGCCAAGACAAGAACTGTGGTGCTGCCTGAAGAAGTCAGGGTGGTGGACATGTATGAGGACAGCGAGAGACTGGTGAGGTGTGAGTACATCAGGGATCTGCTGTGAGCAACTTCTTGTTGACAGTAGTGATGGACAGTCTGACAGACGAGGTGAGGCTGGAGTCTCCAAGGACTATGATGCTCACAAATTAAATTGTGATCAGCAGTGTGAGTATAGAGTAGGTAGAAGAGAACCTGGAGACGTGGGGGTATGCTCAGAGGAGAAGAGGAATGAAAGTCAGTACAACCAAAACAAAATAGATGTGTAAATCAGAGGAAGACCGATGAAAAGGTTACCATGAAAGTAGCAGAAGTGGTGAAGGTAAATTCAATTCAATTTTATTTATATAGGAAAAATCTTTTAACAAGAAGAAACCTCTGGAAGAACCGTGCCCAGGGAGGGGCAGGCATTTGCTGAGATTGGTTGGGGGTGAAGGGAAGGAGACAGGACAAAAAGATGCACTGTGGGAGAGAGCATAATTTCAGCATAATTATCAATAAGGAAAGTCTTAAGAATCTGTCTCCCAAATTCAAACTAGGAACTGGTTCCACCAAAGAGGAGCCTGAAAGCTGAAAACTGTCTCCCATTCTACTTTTTAACACTCTGGGAACCACAAGTGAGCTTGGAGTCTGAGGGTGACGTGATCTAATGGGTTGATACAGTACTATAAAATCTTTAAGATGTGGCCTGATTATAAAAGATGTATTTTAGAATGAGGATTTTGATTCTGGATTTAACAGGGAGCCAATGAAGAGAAGCCAATATACAAGAAATATGCTCTCTCTTTCTAGTCCATGTCAGTCCTCTTGCTGCAGCATTTTGGCTCAACTAAAGGTGTTTCAGGGAGTTTTTAGGGCATCCTTGTAATAATGAATTACTGTCAGCCAGCCTAGATGTAATAAATGCATGAACAAGTTTTGAGGGGACATGTAGAAGGGGGCACCTACATGGCCCTGTGCGAAAAAGGGATTGCCCCCTAAACCTAATAACTGGTTGGGCCACCCTTAGCAGCAACAACTGTAATCAAACATTTGGAATCACTGGCAATGAGTCTTTTACAGCGCTGTGGAGGAATTTTGGCTCACTCGCCTTTTCAGAATTGTTGTAATTCAGCCAAAGTCAAGGGTTTTCAAGCATGAATTACCTTTTTAAGATCATGCCACAGCATCTCAATCTGATTCAGGTCAGGACTTTGGCTAGGCCACTCCAAAGTAGTCCTTTTGTTTTTCTTAAGCCAGAGGTGGACTTGCTGGCGTGTTTTGGATCATTGTCCTTCTGCAAAACCAAGTGCACTTCAGCTTGAGGGCACAAACAGATGACCAGATATTGTCCTTCAGGATGTTTTGGTAGACAGCAGAATTCATGGTTCCATTTACCACAGCAAGTCTCCCAGATCCCTACGCAACAAAACAGCACTGATCCATCACACTACTGCCACAACGTTTTACTGTTGGTATGTCGTTCCTTTTCTGAAATGCTGTGTTAGTTTTACGCCACAAGTAATGGGACACACCCCTTCCAGTCTGAGTATTTTTCAAGGCTTGGGGATCATCACGATGTTTTCTGGCAAAACTGAAATGAGCCTTTATGTTCCTTTTGCTCAGCAGTGGTTTTCATCTTGGAACCATTTTGGGCCATTTTCCCCCAGTCTCTACTTCATGTTGGAGTCATGAATGGAATGGAGTCATGGGGTAACTTTGGTCGGCCAGGCACTCAGTTCACCACTGTTCCATGTTTTCGCCATTTGTGGATAATGTCTCTCACTGTGGCTCACTGGAGTCCCATAGCTTTAGAAATGGCTTTATAACCTTATCCAGACTGAGATCTCAGTTACTTTGTTTCTCATTTGTACCTGAATTTCCTTCGATCGCAGCATGATGTCTAGGTTTTGAGGATCTTTTGGTCTACTCTACTTTGTCAAGCAGGTCCTATTTAAGAGATTTGATTGAGAACAGGTGTGACAGTAATCAGACCTGTGTGTGGCTAGAGAAATTTAACTCAGCTTTCTGAAGATGTGATACACCTTCAATTAGAAACTGCATTTTGTTTAACTTGTTAATACTGAAATTTGTTTGATGAGCTGAAACATTCAAGTGTGACGAACAAAAAAACAAAAGTGACAACAAAAAAAAAATTCAAGAAGGGGGCAAAAACATTTTCACATCTCTATACCTGATGTATTCCAACAAATATTGTATTACCTGTTGTGTTTATTGTTCATTTCCTTCAATTGAAAAATAAGAAACCCCTCCCCCCCAAAAAAACCAGAATAGCTTTGTGATTTGTTACCCTTTGCAACTCCAGAACACTCCTGAACCAACATCACAAGGCTTTCTGGTCTGGAGTGTTGAGAAGATGACTGACTGGACCATCAAGCCTGTGTGTTTTGCCCTATCTGAACAGGGAGGACAGTGTTACAGTAATCTCACCCTAATAGTCTACAGTAAGTCAACAGCATTATCCTTCTGACATGCATGAAGCATTTTACATGGCTGACCTGCCAACCTCTCTCCACAGAGCCTCCAGATAGAGTCTCCATCACATTTCTAAATCACAGTGAGCCACTGTTTGAGGGTGATCGTTATACTCTGCAGTGCCACGTTACAGAGGCTGCGCCTGCTGAAAACGTCATCGTGACCTTCTACAGAGGGGAGGACATGCTGGCTCAGATGCACTCGAATACATCCAGGGAGAAGAAACCAGTGACTCAGAGCTTCACTTTGAACATCGTATCCAGTAAAGAAGACACTGAAGCTCAGTTTTGGTGTGAAGCCAAACTTGAGCTGGGACCTGAAGGACCACAGCACCTTCCAGCGGTGGCATCACAAAAACTTTGTAAGTGAAAGCAGTGATCTATGCTACAATTTTTTGGGAATTTATGTGGATTTTGTTTTTTTAATTTCACCTTTAGTTTTTCCCCCCTCTCCACGTCTTTAGGATCCCTCTTTGCTTTTTCTGTAAGCTACATCATGCAAACTATTTGCTTCAAACACTGCATCATCCATTTAAAACATGCACATTTTGAGCTCCAGTTCTGACACTTTGAGCTTTCCCAGCATCACTGAACAGCTATTTACACAGGCTACTTTTAACGTGCATATGGTTATCAAAGTTTAAAACAGCGTGACAGCTCCTTAAGTGTAACCTGCTCTGCTCAGTGCGCTAGATGGAACATTACGGTAAAGTAACATCAGCATTTCCAAAATTGCTTTTTACATGGGAGTGACAACCATGTAGAAAATACAGTAAAGAACGTATCAACAGATTTCAGGTGTGGATAATCCTAATATTTATTTACTTATTGACTGTGGGAAATGACCACTAGAGCTTCTGTGGTAGTCTGAATATGCAATGTTCATAACATATTTGGCTGGAGACCTTCTGCTCTATCCACCAGTTTATCAATCCAAAGGCACTTTACAGAGGCAATATAAAAGGTGTCATGTGTAATGTTTCTTTTTGCAATTTCAAGAATCACATATTCAAACTACTTCACATAACACTGCACTCTTTGTTCTCCAGCAATATACCTGTCAACTGTAAAGTGTTACATAGAACTGCTTAACACACAATTCTTTACTAGAAAAGTGAATAAACAGTTTCCTTTGTTAGATAAAATGTATTAGGTGCCTTTTCTTCCACTGATTTTTTTTTCCTTCTCGTTTCAGTTGCACCACAGCTCAGCTGTCCTGTAAAACTAACGGTTACAGAGGGCAAGAGATTCACATGTGAGGTGACAGGAAACCCTCAGCCATCAGTGACCTGGTTCAGAAATGGGCAGATAGTTGACCCGCCCTCTCATTTAAATAAAAAGGATGCCGGAAATTACACAATCCAAGCTAAAGGATTATTTCCAAAAAACTTTACAGTGGAAGTGAAAATCCTTCCGGCCAGAGGTAGGTTTGTCTGCATTACTATTGAATACAATTAATGCTCCCTGTTAACATTTCCACTTTCATTGTTCCAAATCATCCTTCCTGGAGTTTGAGAAATGCTTTGTTCTGATATATGATCATGTAAGTTCATGAGAGGAATCCTAAACTGAAGGTTTGGAGTCATCTTGTACTGAAAATGGTTTCTTCTGCTTTGCAGGAACTGCAAACAGCTGTTGTGGACATTTCTTGCTGATTGTTCTTCTTACCCAGCTGATAACTCGGCTCTAAAACCTTAAAAAGTTCCTCTTTCCATATTATTTCGATAAAAGTGCTCCTGCTGTAGAAAATGCAGAGAAATGTTCATTTCTGTGTCACTCCTCGTGCCCTCATGGCTCAGCTTTGAATCTGAATGTCTTTATGTGCATTTCAAAGACTGTGGAGTCTCACTAAAAGCAGATGATGCTTTCTAGTTTTTTTTGTTTTGTTTTTTATCGTTTTGTTGCTGAACTTCTGTCCAGGTACATGTTCTTATGTAACTAAACTGTCTATGTAATCTGCCCAGAAGGCAGAGTTCACATCTTCCAGACTGAAAGCTTCTCTAGAAAGAAATTCACATTTTATTCCTCAGTCACTCAGTGTTCATGGGTATGTGGTAGCAGTATGATTTAGTTAAAAACAATTTACTTTTAAAGAGCTGAAACTGGAAATAAGGTGAGACAATCCAGACAAGGTATCTAGAAAGATATCCGGTTGTTTTATTTTCTTTTGAACATCAAGATGGAGTTTCATTAATATTTGGTATCTGAAGAAATGCTGAGTTACGCCCCCATCCTGCTATGTTAAGGGTCCATGAGTTTTTGGAAGGATTCTCTTTGGATTTGGAAAAATGGATCAATGTGTTGATGTGGGTGGGGGTAAAAAATCCTCGGGCATAATGTATGTGTCAACTCACTGTCCAAGTGTCCTGCTCCACCCCCTTTTGGAAACTGTCTGGGTTAGCTGTCAAAGAAAAAGCTGCACCTAAATGGTACAAGAGGCTAACTGTCTAACAGCCTGCTCTTTAGGCTTCCTCATTGTCCTTTAGGCTTGTTGAGACATTTTATTTTTACATCTGTATTCACCACTACTGCATTACTCCTTGCAATACTTTCACTGCGCAATAAATTTCAGCTTAATAAGCCGACTGGGCAGTTGAACCTTGTTGTTTTGAGTCATTTGTTACTGGCCTCAGTCAAGTTGGTAACATGAATCACTAGTAAAACCTTCAGTTGCTGTACAAAATGTTAAGAAAATAAAGCACCAAATAAACACCTATGATATGCTCTCTTTATTATGTATTAATTGAAAGTATATAGTTTAAGACATTAAACTGTTTTTAGTATACAAACTACTCCACTAGAATCTCATCATGTGCCCAGTTCATCTTCAAGGATTCTGCTCCATCTAAAAGGAAAAACACTTTTTATCTACTTGACAAAATGTTGATTATAAAGCTTTTATTTTGACATTGAAACTTTTTGGAATACAAAGCCAGATGCGATGACTGAGGAGTGCATCTTACTGTGAAGCTGCACACTCACTGGCTAACAACTTGTGATTTTCACATCATTAGCCAACACACATCCAGGATAATCCTCTCACTCTTAGAAGACAGAATGCAGGTTTCAGGACTTTGGAGCCAATTTTGAACCTTGCAGCTACAGCCATCTTTTATATAAGATTTGATTTTTGAATTAATTTTGTTTCCAGTACAAACATGTCCCTTTGGTTGTTGATTTTTGTCATCTTGAGCATTTCTGATCATTTTAGTTCAGCTCTATAAAACTGCTATCCAATTAATTCCCCAAATCAGTGGAGTGTCCCCTTTTTATTAAGACAGGAAGAAAAAAGGGCACCACCGATTTTACATATGTTACTGAACATGGGGAGCAATACTCTAAATTCAGAGTCGTTGTAATGTTAGAACAAAAAGAAAATATACAACTCACTTCATGTCTTTGTTGAAGGTTGTCATTTGTAGCACCACCATCTTCAGAGATACTCTGCACCTGAACAGCATCTGCATGTCTGGTGCCTCCAACCTGAAGCATCTGAGGCAAAATGTCACCACATGTACTGCACGCTGGGAAACCAACTGGGCTGGACTGCGGAGGAGGAGGAGGGAGGAGGGGGGGACTCTGCGTCTCCACGAAGCTCCAGTGCTGAACAAAACACTTGGTTTTTGCAGCTTCTGCTAGGAGCTCCTGGAGCGCTGGGAGGTGTTGCTCCTGAGCCAGGGCTTGTTCAGCAAGGAGATCCAGGAGGGAATGAGCGGGAGTGGGTGTCTCATCAACTTGAGATTTCTCCGACTCTGCATTTGAGGTGGCTCTGACATCCAGTTCCACTTTTTTGACCTCGCCCTTTTTCAGGGCAGCCCCCTTGTGAACAACAGAACTGAGGATATCGGAGCCTTCAGTGAAGACAGAACCTGCTCCTCGGGACATTTCTGTCAGTGCTGGATTTCCCCGATCATCATTACAGCCATCTGAGAATGTACATGACTGTTTCTTCTCACACTTGGCTTTCTTTATTCTAAACATATGAAACAATGCTTGAATTATTGGTAAATAATTTTAAACATTTTATGTAGAAATTCATACAAGTAACAACGCTCAATTCCACCCATCACTGCACTCACAGTAATGAAGAGAGATCTAACAATTTCCTGCTCTCCTTCATCAGAACCCTGAGAGAGGAAAAAAGAGCCATTTAACTATACATGTGTTACCACATAAAAGTATGAAAATTAAGTTTCAGGACTGAAGCTGCACCATTATAGTATACCTAGATTGCATCCACCCTTTTGGCCAAAGCGGTTTGACCTCATTGTCAAGAAAGATCTTGAGATGCTCTTCAACCTCCTGTTCCCCCTTCCTTTCCTTTTTATAACTGTCCGCTTTTGCTTTTAACACTTGGCCCAAACACACTCTAAATAACAGAACAGGTCACAGTGTCAGTTTCATGGACTAAAGCACAGTTTTAAAAGATCTTACTGAAATCAAACATGTTAACACATTATTGATCTTTACAGCTTACCTGATCTCCTCATTCCACTTGAACACTTTCTTAGGACCTCCTTTTCTCCCAGCTTTCTCCTCATCATTGTCCTCTGTTGCCCTTTAGATAAAAAGAAAATGCCATTGTCACAGAGGGCTAGGGATGGTTCCCAGTAGTTCAATTCTCTTTGCAAGCACCTGCACAGACAACATGCTAATAATAAGCTAGCCTAGAAGCCAGAGTGATGTTAAAGCTGAGTGAATGCTGACCCCAGCCCAGCAGCCAGAGCCTGAACTTCAACAGGTAAACTGATGAGCAGGGAGATTTTATTTTATTAAATAAAATTATAGACACAAGTAGTAGCTGGATAGTCTCACCCCCATTTTCCAACAATAAATGAACTTACTTTGATGTCTTGACTTGTTCATATGCCTGACAGTCTTCATTGAAACATGAAATCTGCTCAGGCATAGATCTGCCAATGGCATCTTTAAGTTTCTGCATGGGATCTTCCACCCCAAGGGGCTCCCCCTTATCAAGAGCACATATAAGAAGCAGGTCACACAAGTATAAAGGATTTACAACTCACTCTGTAATAGAAATGCAGGTGAACACATGAGCACACTCACCACTTGTGCGATTAGCAGTTTCTTTACACGTTTGAGAAGCGTATCTCTGCTACAGGGCAGGAAAGATGACAGGTGTGTGTACACCTTGGAGCGCAGTGACCCACTCTGCTCCCGACACTGTAACTCAATGCTGTGCCAAAACACCAAGAGCAGGAACATGTATTTAAACACCATACTCAATACCTCAGGTGGAACAGGTAAACATTTAGTTAGAGGGTTAGTGAGTTATATACTGCTTTGTCTGCCTTTGACCATGCAGCCATAAAAGCAGCTCTGTGATGCTGCACCTACATAGCTACCTTCTTTGTATGCCATGCTAATCTTTGTGTTCACCATATTAGTTTAGTGTGTAAACAGGCTACAATTTGCTAAGGACATTATTTGAAATCTTAGTCATGAGTATAGGTATAAGAAGATTTTTGACCAGATAATCACGTGTGTAGCAAATTTAAGGTCAACCTCAAGGTTTGCAGGTATAAAGATCAATACTTGAACTTGAAGCAGGCACTGTCCAACTTTTTCTTACACGAGCATGCAAGTTCCACAAAATGTGATCGCCTAATATAAATATATACCACTTCACTAGTAGTTTCTGAAAGAAAGATATGCCTCAATGGCTCAGTCTACATACATGCATGCATGTATGCACACACGCACTCAGCCTGGCCTTACAGAAACGCACCATTGCCATGACGAGTATTATTCCTCATTTCTTTTCATTTTTTATTTTTGGCCTTAAATTCAGCATCATTCTTTAAAATAATATTATTAATAATAATAATGTCTTGATGCATTCTCAATCATCCGGAAGGTAAATCTCCAAAAGTTGATTCTGTTCATCTGGACGTAGCGTTGTGTGGGAGAAACGTTTCGTCACTCATCCAAGTGACTTCTTCAGTCTCAGCTGACTGCAGGTTTCCCCAATCTTATAAACAGTACATTTGCATAATGACTGAAACCAGCCCACTGAAGGAACAATGGGCTGGGAGGTCAGTTCCTTAATCTTAATTATGCAAATTCTCATGACCATTG
>VUQG01004128.1:1460-14509 GCA_015106755.1 Etia nguti
CGGCTGTGTGGTCCAGTTAGTGTGCACCGAGTCCGGAGCAGCTCTGCCACCCATGGTAATACACACACACACACACACACACACACACACACACACACACACCTGTTCAACATGCACCACAGCACACGGCAGTACAGATGGCACTTAACAGGCAGCCAACCCAACACATGATTTATATACAGAGAGCTGAAGCCAACATAGCTGAGTGGCAGGCAGGTTTGCTTGAGAGCGAGGAAGGCAGGACCAGAGACGAGGGTGTTTTTTTGGGGCGCCCCCTTTCTCTGACTATGCGCAGTGCAGTCACGGCTTGTCTGAGGAAGGCCGACGAGCTAACAGCATCGATTATTAATTAAATGAAAGGAGTGGGCTGGAGCTGTTATTTTAGGGTGGGGGAAGTCAGGGGTGGGGTTTGTGTGGAGACTTTTTTTTTTCCTTTTCTTTTTGAAAAGGGGAAGGGGGTTTGAACAAATGTTTTGCTTTTTTTTTATTTTTATTTTTAACCCATGAGTCTGTAATTAGAAAAAAAAATAAAAAATTGTGTAAAAAGTAAGTGTGCATGTGTGTGTTTATTTGAATTATGCACCAGTTAAAGGTATTTAAATGTAGTATTTAGGTGGTACTTCCAGGGAGTAATGGAAGGTGTGGGTTTATTTTCAGAATGAATCATTTAATTCTAGTCATTCATTAAAATACCAACAGCTCCTGAGGTTGAGGCTTGACATTACTTGGTGTATAATATACAGTGTATATAATGTGCAGCTCTGTCCAGGCTAAGTGGGCTTTCTGTTAGACCCAAGTGGACTGCATACTTCTCCCCACACATCATCACAGCTCCCCCAGTAGGGGTTTAATAAGACTACAAAACGTTCCAGTTTTTGTTCCAATTAACATTACAAGAGCCAGTTTATTTTGAGTAGGCAACGTGGCTGCCCTCTACTGGTGACGGGGAAAAAAAGGCCCTACAATGAGTCCATATAAATGTTTATTTAGAAGGGGGGGAGGGTGCATTCACTGTAGGATAGAGGTCATGAGGAATTGTTGCTTTATTACACTGTTTACAGACACTTTATAACGATTAGCTGCTGGTAACAAATCCTCTTTGTCATGTTGTCCTCAGGTCTAGTTGCGTTTCTTGAAAGCTGAGGAGGAGAGATAAAAAGGACTGCTGTATTTTATTTCAATAAAGACATTTTAAATAAGACTAGTTCAAATAGGATACCACTGAGACCAAATTAACCTAAGTCCTTACCTTTTCTTTTGGTTTTCTTCTTCATGAGTTTCTTCTTTTTCTTGGGTCGTGGGTTATCCCCATCCTGCACATACAGAGAAAAGGCATTGAAACCACATTAAGACTGTAATCTAAATAAAACCGAGCCACAAAGCTCCCATTCATACTGTACAAAGATGGGCCTGTTTGCAACACTTTGTAGCTTCTCATGGTGCCCAGGACAAAATCTAAACATAGCACATCGATTTTCCAAGACTTCCTAAATACACACAGGGGTTTTTCCACATCTGCAAGCAGGAGAGGAGGCTATCGGCAAGAGGCTGAGCAGCCATTACTCTGACTTATTAGTGCTTTTTATGACAGCACACAGTTAATTAAGACAGGAAACAGAACAGACCATCAGCATGCCAAACCTGTGTAGGCACGAAGTGTAGCTGCTGCCAGCAGCACTGCACCAGACAACAGTCACCACAGCACTCAGCTGTATTAGCATTTTAAGGTAAACATGCCAGACCTCTTGAAAATATCCAACTGGAGCCTTCCGTCCAATTGTGTGCTGGTAGCAGCTCAGGTTTAATCCCAGTCAGTATAAATAATGAAGTCTCGGTTCGGTTCAGAGATTAACCAATAAACAAGGCAGAAGCTCAAAACCAAAATCAAACGATGCAAACACACCTGCGCTGCCTCGCCACCAGTCAGAGCTGTGATGTCACCAAAGTGTGTTATACTGCTCAGCTGGTTGGACATGGCCATCATGCCCCTCTTCTTGGCGTTCCTCTGATGCTTCGGCACATTGAGACGCACCATCATCGACTCCTCATAGTTCTTCCTGTGTAGAGGTAAACACTTAACATTTACACAAACCACCAAGCAAAGAATAAAGAAAGATGATCTTGCAAGGTCTTGACTGAAAGACCTCTCAGCACCATATCACCCCAGTAGTGCTCCTCACTCTCAGACTGCTGGTTTTCTTGTACTTCCCAGGATATTTAAAAGAATGTGAGGCAGAGCATCCAGCTTTCAGGCCCCTCTTCTGTGGAACCAGCTCCCAGTTTGGATTTTATGTGATTATACACCTCTCTGCATTTAATCATTAGTTATTATTAATCTCTGGCTCTCTTTCACAGTGTCTTTTGACTTGTCTTCCTCCCTTCACTCTGAACCTGGTTCTTCTGGAGATTTCTTCATGTTAAAAGGGGTTTTTTCCTTCCCACTGTTGCCAAATGCGTTTTTATAAGGGTTTCTCTGACTACTGTTTTTTTTTTCCCCCTGTATTATTGTAGGGTCTTTAAATCACAATATGAAGTACCCTGAAGTGTTGTGATTCTCTGCTGTATAAAGAAAACTGAATTCAGTTAGAAATTTATCTCACAACACTTCCCATCTAAATCACGTGTAATCCAACCAAGTAGCAGACATTATGACCACCTAACAGCCTTCTGTGTGTAAAGTAAAGGAGCAGGAACCTGTGGATCTCCTCGCGGCTCTCCCGCTCGCTCTGGAAGTCCCGTTTGTCTCTGATCTCCTCTGGGGCGTCGCTGTACTGCTGCCTCAGCTCCTGGATCACAGAACTTCGGAGTGCTGCTTGTCGATGACGCTCCAGCTTGGCCTTCTTCTTGTCTGCCTCTGTCATGTCACCATCTGGAGTTAAAGGTTTTTTGGGGGGGTTTTTGGTTAACAAACAAACAGAAGAAGAAAAAAATAGCACTGCTACATATTTTATAAGTTTGCTATAACAAAAAACAAAGCAGACACAATTAACAGCCCTCTTTAACAAAATGGCTACAAGCAGTATTGAAGTACTTTATCAAGCAGACCGGTGACATTACCATAATGCACTGGGGCAATCTTTGGTGGTATATATTTCTTGCCACTAGAGTGGGCTGCTTTCTTTTCTGAAGCTGCCTTGTTCTCTGTTTCGTCTTCAGACTCAGATTCACTGAGCTGCAAAAAAAACAAAAAACAAGCACAAAGATGAGAAAAACAGCCAGTATTTATCTTTCCTACTAATACAGGAAGCTGATGTTTGGATGCATGTGTTTACAGTTTGATAATGTGACAAGAAAAGGAGGAACCGGAGCCATCCTGTTACTCGGGTCTTACTTTGCTGACGAGATTCTCTGGATTAGGACGCAGCTGCAGCTGGTCATTTTCAGCTGAAATCAACAAAAGCATCAGACACGGTTACGCCTACCATAAGTGGATAAATGCAAATCTTGCTATGCCTCGAATCTGATATGCATCCTTTCAGTCACAGCTTTCCTAGACTGCACAGTTTTGAAAATCTGATCACTTCGCTCTTACCTAAACTGCCGGTAACAGCCGTGCGCACCAGTTTATCAATCTGATACTTCAGTTTGTGGTCTAGGGGTCGCATCTTCTCCAGGATCTTCAAAAAAAACCAAACAACAACAACAACAACAACAAAAAACCAAGATTAATTACAACAACATGTTGACTGCAGAGAAAACAAACAGCGTCACTTTTACAGCCTCTTTACCGTTCTGATTGTGACCACTCGGTCTAAGGCATCGCTATCTTTTATTTTGCCGCCTCCTGTCTTGATGCTGATCAGGTGAGTGAGGTCCTGGAGATAGAAGAGCAGGAGGTGGTACCGAAGGTCCAAGAAAGACAAACCCTGCAGGAGGAGAAGGTGGACAGACTGTCAGAAAGGCCTACAGCCTGCATGTCTTCCCTGATCCGGAGAAATGAGAAATTCCTGCAGCAAGTGTGTCATTACTTTTATTTAACACAGCCTCATTAAAGAGGATGCTTCAGTCTTGCCTGCTCCTCTCAAACAAAACTGCACTTTGACCAGATTACCTGAGGAGCAACTAGCATTTCAAACAAAGTCCTTACGCACCTTCGACGTTTTCAATGCTCCATCTTTGACTTTAGTCAGCAGCTCACGGACATGACCCGTCACCGAGGCCACCTACAAACAAAAGAAGTTAAATGTATCTCTTTATTACGGCCACAAACACACATTATTTCTGAGTTAGACTAAACATTACGCGATTATCTGGGGATTGTACTTTTTGTTTTTAAAGTTCTTACCTGTTCAGTGAGATTATTCAGCAGCTGTACAGCTTTGGGCAAATCGCTTTCAATCAAATCCTAGAAGGCAGTTAAATTACATGTAAGAGATACAGTATCTGAATTTTTAAACAGTGTCTGTACTGAAATACCAGCTATGCGGCAGAAAGGTTTGTTAGCTAGTGGCTAGCTCGCCGCCACTAGCTAACAAACCGCTGTGGCGTCTTCTTTAAAGCACCGAGAAGCGTTTTCGTATATTTTTACATAATAAAGCGGAGTAATGTTCCGCATGTAAACACACGGTATGACGGCTTAATATATAACATATACAACAAGGAGCTAACTCAATTTCACTCACGTTGTCAACAGGAGCAGCCATTTTAACGCCACTGTACCCTACGGAAGCCGCAGCGGGACAGTAGTGCTACTGAGTTTGGGGTAGCTCTCAAACCGTTACAGATGTTACTATTTAGTGAGGCAAAAAAAGAAAAGGGGGGACACCAGTAGCTTAAATGGCTTCTATATTACATCTATACATCGTGTAGTGTGTTACATACTGCCTGATTTAATGCGAGCTACTGCTGAAAGCTTTCTATAGCTTAAAAAAGGGCTGAGATAAACCCAAAACAACAGTGAAGGGGCCTGGGTGTTCAACCGGGCCTGTCAGCAGTGGCAAATTGGTGTGATCATTTTTAAAGCGCACACTGATAGTATATGTTTTGGGGACATCGGGTAAAGGTGCAAAATTTGGTGTTTGTACATAAAGAGCTGCTGAAATTTGATCTTGTTAGATTTGCTGTGCCCTGTGAGTCTTCAGAGCATCCTTGGGGAAAGCATAACTAAGCAATAGTCCAGGGTTCTCTGATTCAGCCCAATCACAAGTTTGATCACATCAGAAAATTTAATCTAATCTTAAAAGTGGAGAAAGTGTCTGTCTCCTCAACCCCACACGAGAGTTGATTCCAAAATGGCATCACAAGTAAGCCCGCTCTGTGCAAATAAAATGCTCTAATTGAAAATAGGATACAATTAGGTCATCCTGATATGATGGAGATTGGTTATTTACGAGCATATATGTGAGGATTTTCACAGAACTGAACGAAGCTAGGGGACCAGTATGATCTATCGGTCTAGTCCCAGTTTATACTCTCCCTGTGGCATTTTGGATCAGCTGAAGGCTTTTCAGAGAGCCATTAGAACAACATAATATGGAATAACACCAATCCAGAGGTCATCCAGGATTTCATGGTTTTAACTGTATGCTAGTGATTTGTGTTTCTCTCTGGCTGTGGAGATAAATATAACTGGGTGTCATCTGTATGCAGTGTTGTAGTGCCTAAGGGTTGCATGTATACCATAAAAAGCACTGGGCCCAGCACAGGACCCTGAGAAGCACCATGAGTAACTTTAATGTGTGAGGAAGGCTCATCGTCTTTATGAACAATTTAGAATCTATTCAAACAAGCACCACACATTTTCTTTAATCCCAGTGACATTCCACTCTCTGTGCTCACATTGTGTTGTGACCAGTGGTTTCACGTTGTGCTGAGGTCCACTGTGCTGTGTCCGTGTTATGGTGACCTAGAATTCCTGATGGAAACCCATCAGATATGATCTGCATCTGATAACGCGACTGATTTGCAACTACTTCTGCAAGCTTTTTAGAGATAAAGTACAGGTGTCTGTCTTTAAACAACTGGATCAAGGCTTATAAGAAGCAATTAAACAACACCAGCCTCAAAGCCTAAAACGTTGATGGTTTTCATGAAGTTAATTCGGAGAAGTTTGTCTATTCAACCGCGCTGCTGTGAAGAAGGCTTCAGGAAATCATTCCTGCTGTTCTCTATAAAACTCTCCAATAACTCTTGTTTCTGTGATGGGTGAACTTACCTGTCGGGCACAAGAATCCACACATAGATTTCTGCATTAAAGGTTCTTTCAGCTGTTTCTTAGATGTAGAGTGTACACATTATTTCTTAATCCAATTTGCACTACTCTCTTGCACAATCACAGTCATACTTTTTATATATATATATGTGAAAACTTTGCACTACTATTTTATTCTTTATCCGGCTGCTGTAACACAATAATTTACCCTTCTGGGATCACTTAAGTATCTATGTAGAGTAGATGAGATGGTGTAAATGTAAAAAATGGGAACACTTCTTTGTTTCTTTTTGTTAATTTAAGTGCGTGTGTGTGACAGAGGGGGAGAGAGCGAGAGAGAGAGAGCAGCAGGGGGAGAGAGAGGGGGGAAGTGATTGTGATAATTGAGGGCCACCTGTCTTTCAGAGCACTGTCAGCCACACAGCCTGAGGAGGACCTGAAGAGTACCCTGAGAGTTTGTGGAGCGATCGGTCATGGTGAGTGAAACTGTAACTTTGTGAATGTGTGGAGAAATTTGAGCAAATCGGTGAGAAATGCAACCTTACTGAAGTGACAGGAAAGACGAAGAACGAAGGAGATTCGACGTTTCTTTGAAATCGTGAGGAAGAAAAGCTCAAGAGTGGCGTGAAATAATTTACTCTTTAAATATAGTTTGTAGTCTATGATGCAAAGAGTGTACGTTTAAAAGAGAAGATGGCAAAAGCAGCTTACAAACTAAGACTCACAGCAGTGCTGTGAGAGTGTTTCAACAATTTATTTGTAGTTTAATTTATTAGTATGCTGTTTGTTTTTGTGTTAGGGTTCATCTGTGTCTAGTAACTTTTAAAATAGAAGAACGTGTGTACTGTGGCAGAAACATCCCCATTTACGATCCATGGTGGAAGAAACACTGAAATCTTCTTTCTGAAGATGCCACACCTAAAAAACTTCTTTAACCGTCTTACATCACTCGAAACAACAAGCAGGCAGTGTAAGGTAGAACGAACGAGCCTGTTCAACGTGTAGCATCAGGACAGAATGTGTGACTGCTTAATTAAGCAAGTGAGATTTTTGTGTTGTCGAAAGCCTGTTTTATATATTGTAGGGTAATTGACGGCAACATTCAAGCAGTATATGTATTTTTTAGTGCTTAAAGTATTAAATGAGTGTTGGAAGTAAACGGACTCTTCCTGTGTCTTCCTCCACAGATGTCTGATTCCAGGGTGTCCTCTGTCATCCAGGAGTGGGTGAGCTCCTTCCCAGGTCAGGCGCACAGCCAGACCCTGAATCCTGTCGCTTCCAACTCGGCTGCTTCCACCAATCAGATGACGCAGATGGACATGATGTCGTACGGCCAGTCTCAGGGGATGATAAGGGGGGGCGGCGATGACAGAGGGGCCGAGCAGATGATGGGACTGTCGTACCTGCCGTACCCTCCGTCCTGCCTCGGCAGCGCCGCCAGCACGGTGAGCACGAACCACCACCAGAGCCACCAGAGCCACGCGAGCACTCAGCAGGTGAGAGAAGCATTTATAAGCGGGTCACAAAGTGTTTCATACAAACCACACTCACCCACCCCACTCTCCCACGGCTTTAACGCATGTGTGCTGCTCACTCCAGGACTTCTCCCCCTTCCTCCTGCCCACTCTGCGGGCCCCAGTGACCAAGAGGAGCATCAGCAAGGATAGCGCAGAGTACCGCCTTAGGCGTGAGAGGAACAACATCGCGGTGAGGAAGAGCAGGGACAAAGCCCGCAGGAGGATCCAGATGACCCAGCTTAGGGCCAGCCAGCTGCAGGAGGAAAACCAGAAGCTGCAGATGAGGATAGCACAGCTGACACAGGAGCTGGACACTCTGAAACACATCCTGTCACAGCGGCACCTGCAGGCTGCTGAGGAGGGAGCAGCCGGGCAGTCCAGCATCTGAGCACAGCCCGAAGCCTCATTTGTACCTGATGTTAACGCCTGATTACAGGCTTCACAGTGTGCCTCAGCAAGGCCTGCGAGACTCACAGTGAAGTGCCTGTTTGAGCATTTTCACCCAAAAACATTTGTGATCATGACAAAGTCACCTAGAGGAGGTAATGCCGGGTATAAAAGTGGCTAACTGTAGTTTTATATTGTAAAGGAAACTGTAGCTTACTGGCAGTGTTGTAGCTACTATTGAGTACACTTAGGTCCACATTCTTAATTGTTCTCTTACCCCCAAACTTTACATTTCTGTACCTCACATGTTGAGCGTAAAGGGTTCAAAATGGCTAAATGAACACTTTCAATCTGCTGAGAGTTTTGACACATTTAGACACATTGAGCATCACACAAAAGGAGCACTGCACTAAACGTAGCTGTGATATATAAATAAAATGAACTGAACTGAATTGAAATGACCGCTGCCAGAGGTGCACTTTATGATCTGCATGTAGCTAATGCTAAGCTGATGCTACTGTTTGAAGTGCATCCTGCTGTACTTTTAGTATGTAACCTAAGCGTTAGTTAGCTAAATGTCAGCAAACCTTTGGAGCATTTTCATTCTTTAAACTTTGTGTTTATGGGGTTGTAAAGGCTAAACTAATAATAATAATTATTATTATTATACCATCCTCCATTTTTATTGAATATAAAACATGTAGATACACTGGATATTGGTACACCTCCTGTGATTGGACAACCAAAGTCAGTGAGTGGAGGTTAGTGTAGGAAAACAGCATGTTTTGTTGGAAAATAGATCAGTAGGTAAAATGAAATCAATTGGAATAATAAAAGTATAAATAGCCTCAGTAGTTCTAATATGGTGGCTATGATGCTGCACAGCAGCATTTTTAGGTACTGTTACTGTTTGGTCTGAATGTAGAGGCTATTTATTTTCTAATGCATGAACTCAAACCACACAGCAAAAAAAGAAAAAACAGAGACAGGGTCAATACTGAATTTTGGTGATGTGATGAAGGACTTTGATTTAAACTAAAATGCTGGCGTAGATATAATAAAAGGTTAAAAAAAAAAGTGTGCTGAAGGACACAAACTGGTCATTAGTTTATCTGCAGATTGGAAATAGCGGTTCCTGTTCACATATGGGTACAACTCGTGGACCACTTTAAACAACAGAAGAAAAAGAGTCCCGCTGTGTGTTGGACCGGCTGGATATGATTTGATTTAATAAACATTGCCTAATCATCTACCTGACCTTTACCGTCTTCGTCAGAGCTGATTGTAAGCGTTGTTGCCCAACGGAGTTGCACAACAACCTGTGGTTTGAAGAGAATTCGATGAAATGGAGAAAAGAGCCTCTCTCTTCTAAAATACAGCATCAATCCCCAGTAAATACATGTGTGACTACTTGAAATGGTTTCAAATGTGTAGCCAGTAATACACTGTTAGAGTAAAAAGTTGCAGTGCTGCCAAATGTTTTTTTTTAATAAACAGTTGATTGCTTGTGCCTATATGAAGTCATTGTCCTCTATATGTGATATTATCTGAACATACACACACACACACACACACAAACACACACGGATTGTAGGTTCAGGGGTTCCTCAGATACTCTGTGCAATAATTGCAGAGGCACTCCCCGCGCCCTGCTGCCTTATCTAGCACCGAGTTGTGTAAATGATGCGTCTCATTGGTCCTCCGGGGCATCCTTCACCCGGGAACACGGCGTACGCCTGTCACATTATTTACCATAAGTTGTCTACCCACAGAAACGGACGTCATTGCCATGGACCGTTGTGCACCAGCGGTTTCCCTTTGTGGGATGGGCAAAGATTTCGACACAGCGGAGGACGGAGATGAGGAGCGTAGAGATAGTATCAGTGTTTTGGGCTGCCAGGGCCTTCCTGTGGCTGTGATGGCACTGAAGGGACACAGAGATAGGAGCCAGAGAGGAGGAGGAGGGGCTGGGGGTGACAAGCCAGACCCTTAAAAAAAAAAAATGTATTAAATTTTGGTTTCGTATAACATTTCAAAAGTCAAAACAAAACAAAAAACTCATTTGCCTTTTTTTTCTCTTTCTTTTCTCTACCCCTGGAGAAATTCAGATGTATTTTTCTGTTTTAAACATATTCAGAACTTGCATAACGCAGCTGATAAGTGAGACCGAATGAAGTGGTATGGGAAAAGATTTTTACACAATAGGACATGTGTCAATAACCTCCTCATAGAGGCTGACCTCAGCTTAGGACTTGATGGCTTTATTAGACACATAAGAGCAGCAGAAAAATGATATCGGTGTCATTTTATGATCGTACAGATTATGTGAGTAACCCAACCCTGATTTCGCTTGCTTCCTACTAAAAAAACTTAAAAGGAGCAGTCGTGTAAATATATGCCCCCCGGGAGGGGGGAAATGTAGAGAACCAAACTCATGTTTTTGGATTTTAATCAGAAAGGACAATGAAAGTGTGATGGGGGCTTCACGAAGCCTACTGCGTCCTCAGAGGCATATGAAGATTTCTTGTGTGACCATGTCTGTTGAAATGTCCCACAGCGTTGTGTGGGGCAATATGTGGTCCCAGGACTGCAACATCTCCACAGAGTGAAGAAAGACCGTATTTCACCTAATCCCTACCGAGTTACTCAACAGCTGCAGACCATACGAACCGCACAGCCCCACTGAAGCAGCTCCAATCTCAAAGCTGCTGCTGATCAAAGGTGCGTGCGTGTGCTTTCTGGGTGGCTCGGCCGGACTTTTGTCTCCAGAGATCATCAACACGGGCACACACACACAAAGCAGCGAGACCTATAGTCCAAATATGGCCAGAATGAGTGTTTCACCCCTTGTTGCAGTACTTCCGCTCGCTGCGAAGCGCTGCAGTCAGAGATGCTGCTTCTTAGCTTCAGAAAGACACTAAGGGCTGAGATCTAAATTTTTCTTTTACTGGTCTCACTAAGACAATAAGAGAAGGTCAGGTGAGGTGCTTTTATGAAGCGAAGGCTAATTTTTCTACTTTATAACATTTATTTTTATTTGATATCATTCACAGGCCCTTTAACTGTTGAAGAACTCGCATGTAACACTTAAATTCAAGGGAAAGTGGAAGCTGTCGCCATCTTTGGTTAAAACAAACACGACAGAGCGTGGAAAGCACGACCTAATGAGGACTCTCAGTTCAAATGCATGGCATGAATGAGTGACTCTGAAACAAGCGTAACCCCCTGCTGTTAAAGCACCGCCACAGACTTCTTTACATTCACAGTAGCATCATGTCACATCCACTGAAGTCAGACTTCTTGCACTAATGGAAGGCTGCTGCTGCTGCATCACCAGAGGAACAAGCTGTGTTGGTGCCATCATGTGTAGCCTTTCAGTCATTACCGGCTGACACAGCACAAAGTGCTGTTATCTCTGTGTGCCAGTGGATGTTTTGTCTTCTGTAGCAGATTAAATCTATCAGGAGTCATGATGAAACATGTGGATGCACTAATGAAATCTGTTGTGATAAGATAATAGGATAAGATAATACGGTGGATCACTGATTTCTTCTGAACTATCAACCATTAGAGTGAGTGCATATTTAAATGATTTCATAAATACGTTCTGATGGACTGTCTCTCTTGTTTTTTTTCACCTGAAAGCAGCTCTGTAGCAGGCCGGGCCGTGGGGGTGCCGCTGTGTTACACCTGTCTCTTCTCTATGATTTATGGCTCCACCATGCGGCAGACAGCTCCATGCAGGCATTCTGCAGGAGCCAGAGAGAGAGCACTCAAAGTAAGATCTCTCACTCCGCGGCTGATTTTGTATGCTACTCTTACTGAGCAACAAGTTTCGTCCCGGTAAGACTTTTATCCGAGTGATTCATTAATTAACCCTATAATAAATGAATTCCTAACAGGTCTGCAACTATATTTGGCTTTTGTCATCAACATGTTGGCCCGGTGTTTACTGCAATCATCGTTTGAGCTGTAAAATCATAAAAAATAAAAATATAATGAATTAATTAATAGATTAAAACTAGAAGAAGTGTTTAATACAATCACTGATTCTAATTATTTCATGCTTTTGCTTAAAAGTAAAAAATAATGAGTTGTTAATCAAACTAATCCTTCTCCAGTGTGGCTAAATCTGTTGCTGGGTCATCGCCTTGTTCCTTATACACGGATCTTTGGTTGAGTGGAGAGGGGCGGGGGGAGGGGGCTGTCGCTTTGGCGATGTTTGCCGATTCTTCTCGAAGTGAGAGTCGCCGCTGGCGGAGCTGCTGCCCTTTAAACAGACACGGCTCTCCGCAGTTTTCCACCCGGTCTTTGTCCCTCGCTCCACTTCCTGCCGACGCCTGCCCCTTTAAGGTGATGCCGGACACAGTTGTGCGTTATTGTTGAATTATTCTGTGTCATGTCGGCAGGGATAAACTTGGACTAAACAACACCGTTACACAGCAACCGACGGTGGGAGTGAAGGAGCGAGCGGAGCATCACCCCCTCCTCCGGCGGCATCATCACATGCTCACGCGGCGGAGGGACGTTGGCTGTGTTTAGGGACTAACTGACAGTTCGGTGTCCTTGCCTGTGTCAAAGGCAAACGATTGTGTTCATCCGAGCCTGCGGTACTTCTCCGGGACAGACATGTCTGTTTGTGTGGCAGACAGAGCGGAGGAGACGGAGTGAATGCGGTGAAACTCCTCCGCTGTCCTCCTCTCTCAAGCCCGCGATGTTTGGGATGTTTCAGAGAGACGACAGGCGGCAAGATTTTGGCTCACAGTTAGCGTCGCTTTAAAGGGTGAGTAACAGTGTGCGCTTTGTTTTGAGGCCGCACAGGGGTGTGTAACACTGGCTGTGTGTTCTGGTCCAGTGTGCCGGGGCAGGTGTCTGCTCAGTCCGCCCGGCCCAGCTGCTTTAACGCCCCTACATCACACTGCTGTTCTCCCCCTTGTTGCTCCTCTTCTGTCCGGCGTACAGCACAGCACAGCCAGCCCCCTCCCTCTTTGTGC
>VUQG01004131.1:1770-26247 GCA_015106755.1 Etia nguti
TTCAGCCAAGTTCTTCCTCTCTGCTTAAGTGATGCTACGCTTTAAAATTCTAAAGAGGTACTTCAGTTCAGTGAGAAAGTAATTTGAGTGTTTTATCCCATAGTAATTATTCTGGTGAGGAAGAGCGTGCATTGAAATATAAAATCTGTAATTTAGCTTTTTTTTTCTGTTCTCTGCTAGTTGAAATAACACCAGTTCATTCCACGTTATTATTTTACATATATACCAAATAATCAAGATTTTATTTTTATTGAAAATCTTAATTCAGCCCGAGTTTCTCCTGCTGATATTAAAGCGTCCCTTCCAGAATACAGAGTTTTAATCTCTTGATCATCTGATGTTTCACTGCAATTATATCACTTCTTTAATCTTTTCCAAAGGCACAAACACATTTGTTTGATGCTAACAAATTACAAGGGACAACACAGTAAACTTTAAAACCATTAAAAACGCCAAACAAGTGTTAAAGATAGATAGATAGGAGGAAGTGCTGTAAAACTGATAAACGAAACTTGATCTGTAACAGTATCAGCACTGACGTGAGTTGTGAGACGTAGAGACTGAACAACTTTTAGCAGGAAAATGTGGTAAAAATGTGAGCGTGCTGTAAAGAAAAACAGTTTGCTGTACACTGAGCATTCATGCTACTCAACCTTATGTAACAATACAAGAGACAAGGTGCAGCAGGGTGACAACGTCAGAGAGCAACGTCAGTTGTTTACTTGTTCCGCTCTGATCCTGACTTTCAACATGAAGAAGGAAGAGCCAGGATCCAACAGAAAAGCTGTGAATGTGAAGAACGCTCCTCTGAGGATTCAGCCTCAGGATGTACCCTACCTCGAATGAAATTAAAGTATGTCTCATTTGTAATACAATGAGGAGGGTGTTTAAGGCTTTTTCTGCACCTGATACCGACTACACCATTTAAATATTCCAGCTGTTATCCTTTGTTGTTTTTCCTTCATTACCTCAGACTGCATTTTAATATTGCCGTATCTGATGTTTTCTTTAAAATGCAAACAAATCCAAATCATGTGCTGTTCTCTTGTCGGCAGACAGAAAACAAATGAAGTAAGCCTCTCCTGGGACACTATTTGAGCACAAAAGTAATTCTGACTTGCATTCAAGCAGTACAAAACTAATATCATGGTTGGGTACTGTTTTATTTATAATGAAGTTATGTTTTCTCTGTAAAATGTGGACAAATAGCATTTCATTCTGAAGTCAGAGCTCTTTGAAAAAGGTCTGGACATCCAGCCTGCCTGTCAAGAGTTCCAGACGTTTGACAGTCCAGGGGAAAGACAGAAAGAAGCCAGTATTTACCAAATTCGTCCAGGCTGAGTCACCTAAATCAATAAAAACTGTGTTCATGAGAAGCCTGGAAAGCAAGCGTGAGCACTACCCTGTATAATCTGCACTGTACAACAACCGCAACACCCAGAAATTGAAACTGCAATCACAGTGTAGGTGGCTGGATGCTATACATTATCTTCTGCATAAGGGAAAGCTATGTTCAGAAATATTATCTGTGTGTTACTGCTCTCCAATTTTTGTGATTCGGATATCTAGTCAACAGAAACCATTAGTCACTGTTTCCCTCAGTCTGCCATGTCTTCCTGTGGCACATGAGATAATCTACAGCCCACTGGAGAATGCTACTTTGCCATGTTTCATTCAATCTAAGCAATACAAAGACCTTTTTGATGCAGCCTCTAAACAGAGAGGCTCTGGGAAGCACTGCAAGGCCTTGAGGATAAAGAGCACTGGAAACATAATACAACATGATTCCGACCCATCCAGTCTGCAGAGTGACCTCTGTGTCTTGCACAAACTGACATCATTTGTGTTGTTGACAGTGGAAAGTGTTGCACAGACAGACTGGGGAAGTGTCGCTGATGGGCACCATGCAGACACTTCCCCTTCTCTCAAAATATCCCAACAGACTGATGGCTGTGCCACTGAAACTTCCATACTACAGAGAGTGCCATCTGGTGCACAGATAACACTTGGACGGGAATAAAGTTAAAACTCTGCTTTTCAATACTGTGATGCCTCTGGGTGAGATAGCCAGTGTTTCAAGTGTGAAATTCAATATTTATTGATCAATATAAGAGAAATGCAGATGGCCAGAGGGTTGTTGCATGTATTCTTATACAATCTTCTCATGTGTGCATCATAAAGCATTGTGATCCCTGAGAGTTTATTGTGATAACAATATTTAAATTGTTCAAGTGTTGCAAAAACTGAACAAAAACCCCCAACGGTGTTTTCATGGGTGTAAAAAGTGCATCAGCTCTCTTTACAGTTGGTGTGCTACTGCCACACAGTGGTGACTAGAAAGACATGCAGGCAAAATTTAAATTTGAGCCACTGAAAAACACCAAAAATGATGCAGCGAAGAGTAAACATTAAATTAATCTTTATGTTTAAACTGTAAATGATTATGTATTATAAACCAGATCAGCAATTTTGTTATTAAAAATGTGCCTCCTTCCATGCGGTGTCCAGTTGGTTGCAATTCAATTAATTTTGGAAATGATGATTAGAATTTGTCCATCAGCAGAATAATTTGTTAGGAAATCATTAAAGTGCATAAGGGGCAGTCGAAACACTGGATGGAGGATGTGGAGGGATCCAACTGCATCTGACAACCCGTGATGGGAGACAACAGGAACATTTAGGTATCAAGGCAAAAATCTGTCAAGAAAAACCCAATTAGTGTGCCAAGTGGTGGGAGGTAATCTATATCATTGTTTCTATAGTACACAACTACTGTACTGTGCTGTGCAAAAGTCCTGAGCCACCCCTCATTTATATTTTGCTTTCAAGGAGTTAGACTTTCTGAAGGTCTTTTGTTGTAGATTTTTGGATGACATGTATACCTATATACACTATATATCTATCTGGACTGAACATATATACTGTAATGGTTGCGTAGACTCTTAAGCACAAGACATTTTGCCCTCACCATGGTTTATTGAGGTGGTACAGTAACAGGGAGGTTAATGCCAGGGTGAGTCCTCCTGAACAACTCACTCTCCAGCTCCAGTAACTAGATTATGCCACTTGCTGTATGAGCACCTGTTGATGCATACTGCTTGTTGTAGGATTTAATAATTAGGATTAATGTGCAAATTTTGACCGTTTCGTGACCTGTTGTGATAAAGCAAAGCAAAGGGTTAATCAAAGGTTCCCCATTTACAGATGCCCCCTAGCCAGACTCCTGACCGGCCCTTGGCCAGTACCTGACCCTGCACCTGCTGTTTTTGGCTCGAGGACGAGTGGGAAGTTACCCAGCAGCAGGAGGAGGGGTTATTGGCCCTTATAAGCAGTGTTGGGAAGGTTACTTTTAAAATGTATTCTACTACAGATTACAGAATACATGGCCCAAAATGTAGTTTGTAATGTATTCCATTAAGTTACTTAATGTGAGTAATGTATTCTGAATACTTTGGATTACTTGTTATATTGTCATGCTTTTTTAGAACTACATGAACTACAGTGATCTTGTATAGAAAACTATTTCTGTATCAGTAATATGTTTTCTTTCTGTCTGCTTTCAGAACTGCGCATGATTATTTGCAGCTAGCAGGTTGTAACACAGCCTTCAGTAATAGTAATAAATCACACAGCAATAGTACATCAAAGATACTGAAGTGGCACATAACCCAGGTAGCTACCACAACTAAAACAAGGTAGTTGCAGTACGGTAACGTTAGTTTAAAAAAATAAAAAAATAAATAAATAACTTACTTCCAGATGTTTCTTTAGGTTGGAGGCGGAGTCTTTTGACGCTGAGAGCAGCTTGGTTGCTGGCAAACAGAGTTTGCATTGCACAGTCAGATTTCGCCCATCGCTTTCTTCCAAGTAAGAAATGCATTCCTGCCCGTGCACTGCTGGCTCGGTTATGCTGGCTCCGGGTTCATTGTGCAACTTACGCCACCAACATTAACAGGATGCTTACATTAGAGCCTCTTATTGTGTGTTTTGTTTGGGTTTCCAGCAATCAGAATCAGAGAAACTGTATTAATCCCAGATGGAAATTGAGTAAAAAAAAAATAAATAGATAGATAGATAGATAGATAGACTGTCTTCATAAAAGGCAGCAGCATTTTAATTTCAGTCTTTAATCAAAAAACCCATTTAAATAACACATTTAAACCCAGCTGGGGCTCTAATAGTTTTTGCACTGATTAACTGCTTTTTTTTTTTGTTTCAATACTGTAGAAATTGCTAAACTCTTATATGCACTTTGTGATTCAAAACATGCATTTTTCCTCCTCTATATATCTTTTCATTGAGGTTTTACTCACTGTTAAACATGTTTTAGAGATATGTGATTTTGTATCAGATGAGAAAGAAAGCAAGCTTGGTTGTGTGAAGGGCGTCTCTAGAGGGAATCTGGAAATACTTTAGGGGGTACCTCAAACTGATGAGAAGCGTTAAGATATTATTAAAAGAAAAAGGTTGGGATTGATTCTTTAGTTGTTTTGAAAATAAATAATGCAAATAGTATCTCATACACAAATACACAGTGGACCACTGCACTACTCCTGTACTTTGAATGCCACACAAGTACAAGCTCTCTTTTTTTTCTGTCTTTTACTCTCATTCTATGACTCTCTCTCCCCCACGTTCACCCTCTCTGACGGCAACACTCCAGATTCATTACTTGCGAGATCTCCAGACCAATCTTGTACTTTCTCACAGCCCCCATACACACACTCTCACTACACCCCCACAAGGATAACACACACACACACGCACGCACACACACACACACACACACACTTTCTTCCCACCTCCTCACTGTTACCATCTATGTGTCATTGGCTGTTGCTTAGCTACAGGCCCCCACCAAGTTATTTGCAGCCAATGAAAGCTTTGCCTTCAACACTGGTTTTGACACATAACCCATTCTGGAGGAGCACTTTGTTTTTGCTATAGCTTTATCTCTTTCCATTGCTCTTGCCACTGTTTTCACCTGTCCTTCATTCACTTTTTTTCATGCCTTTCTGTGCCTTGATTTTAGCTTTCGGCTATCAGTTTTACCTTTTTACTTTACTTTGTTCTTTCGCTTGATTCAGTGGGAAGAAAGCATAATGGGTTGTTATTACTGAGGAGGTGACACGAGGAAAGACAAATAGGTGTATATGAGGTGCAGCTTTGTTGCAGTGACAGCTGACATATTGCTGATGTGAAGGTGTAAAGTGTGCACTTTTGCCATCAATCATCGTACCATTATACAGAGATTAAGCACAGATACTATGTCTAGATGAACAGAATGAGGTTTTTGGGATTTCCTTACCTGGATGATTGAGCATGCTTCAAGACAAAGACATGAAACACACACCAAAGGGCATGTGAGCACACAACACACGCACACTCACACACATACACACACATACATGCACATACATTTCTGTGGTTACACAGAAAGCCACAAAGCCATGCACTTATGTACATGAACACTTATGCACTTATGAGCTGTAATGGAAGTATTATTCTACTGTCTATAGTAAAGACAGGAGTGCATGCTTATACGCCCTTAAATAGATCCTTAAGCAAAAATACATGTGTTCATTATTCAAATAGACATTCAGCTGCACTGCTATAAAAGGAAGGAAACATGCACATAATAAGCAGTCAGTAAGCACACGTGCAGAGGCACACATGCGCATGTTCATGCTTTAGCACACACAGAGTACATTACACACACAAGATGCTCTTCAGTGATTCTGCAGGAAGACTGACAGGGTAATCCATCTCCATTGCATGGTGCAGCGTACTCTAGGAAAGCATGGTGGACACAGGATAAGTGCAGGGCCTGAAACACAGTATAAGTTAACATACAAGCTTTGGCACACATATGTGCACACAGGCACAAACCCACTATTATTGGCTTAAATTGATACTCTGCAGATATTGAGTGCAGTGGATTTTTTTTATTCCGGTTAATAAAAAATGGAGGATTTTCCAAAGGAACAGATTGTTGTTGATGTGCTGTTGATGTAGTGGCGATATACGAATGGTCGCACATGGGTTCCATCTATGTTTGTAGCAAAAGCATGACCTATAGAGTACAGTGCAGAATGAAGATTTCAAAAGCCACTCACCTGTTTTGAATAATAAGGAGTTATTGTTTGCTGAATTTTAAAGCATTCTCATTCATGTGGTATTCCAGCAGTGTTTTTTGTTTTTGTTAATTCGCCTTTAAAAAACTCCTCTCATTCCAAGGTGATTCAGTGGATTATATTGCACCATACAGATTTTAATGGCATTGTCTTCCTGTCTTGCATATACAAAGTCTGCAAGATATGTTCATGCAGTATATCATTTTTTTATGTGTTACTTCAGCAGGAATGAGCCTTACTGATTGCGAGATCAAACGTTGCCAGTTGGAGTAAAATTTACCACCTGAGGCCCTTATACTAAATTAGATTCTTTTGAAATTCATAAGGATATGACATCATATCACCAGGACTTAGCTAGAGGCTAGGACAGGGGCTGCCATTATAAAGATATCCTTCAATGGGCAATTAAGAGAAGAGTGAGATGACATTTGCTTGCCCAGAGGTTACAATCAGACCTTACTTTGTTAAGCCAGTAAAAGCAAACTTGGGGCCTGAATCAGTGCACATTTCAGAAAATTCAGTTATAAATTCAGATATATTTTTTAAAAGTGATGACTTTAATCTCACTGGGGTGTTATGGGGCATGTGAGTCAAGTCACCAGGTGACTATGAGTATTTTGAAGAGCGGGATGTTTTCGGAAATGTTTTTTTAATGCTTAAGTGGAGATTTTAAATCTGTAGATGACTTAAAGGGGACATGGAACGCCACACATAAAAAGGCTAATTTACACCACTGAGCCCCGATCTCAAAAACTGACATAGATCTAATGCTGTCTGTGAAGCTGGATTTAAGAAATTTTAAAAAAAGACATCCTTAATTTTTTTTCCCCAGTGACCTGAATCCTCTTCTGTAGATTCGCGACCGCTTCTGTAAGAAACTTAGTTATATTTGTGATGTCATGTACATGTAGTAGGCTGTTATGATGTAAACTGTCTGGATGTTCCTGGGAGGGAGAAAGATTATTTTATGACCTGTCCTGATAGCATCAACTGATTGTGCTGCTTGGTACATTCGCCAGAGGAGGAAAAATCAGTTTCTGGTGGTCCAGTGAACCACCTACCACCTGGCTCAAACAGGCTCTTTGAGTGCAGCTAGCCAAACAGCAAACAGCCAATTACTGCTAACGAGACATTCAGTGAAAGCGGACGGTATATCCTCAGTTTCTTAACATAAAACTCATTGTTGCAGCCAGGGGCAGCACAAATGTGATCCTCTTAAACTGATTTTAAGTTTAGTGCCCTTATTTCCCTCTAAGTTATCGATTCTGTCACTAGCTAGCTAACATAAACTAATGTAAGTCTATCAGCCGCAACCAACCAACCACATGACCTCACGTTCCGACAGAAGGTGGCGCTAAAATGTTTTTAAAACTTTAAGCGCTTATTTCTTAAATCCAACTTCACGGACAGTGTTAGATATATGTCAGTTTTTGAGAGCAGGGCTCATTGGTGTAGATTAGCCTTTATATGTGTAGCGTTTCATGTCCCTTTTAAATTAGACAGAACTAAACCTTTGTCTTGAGCACTGTTGCATCATCACTTCATCCCCTGCTCATTCCCACAATCATTCTTTTTATCTGACAACTAGCTTTTTATTCATTTTCATTTCTGTTATGTTTATTTATACCTGTGGTGCTTTCTGGTGTTTCTCTCCTGCTGATTTTTGCTCTGCCTCTTTCTTTTTCCATTATGTGTGTCTGTAGTGATATGCGTTGCAAATTGCTTCAGATGGGACTGTAATAACACTGCTCTCTTAGTTTTTAAATCTCACAACTAATCCATTTCTGCTTGTGTGACCTTTGGTAAATTCTGCTTTGTGATGTCACATCCTTGATATTTACAATGTGAATGCTGTAAATATTGTTTTTCTTTTGTTTTCCATTTTGCTGTAAATGCATTATGTTCACTGGCTTTGGAGTACTTTGATCCCGTCTTGTTCTTTCCGACTGAAGAGCACAGGCTTAATCGGAGGACACAAGGGAGCACGAGGGGCTGTCATCACAGCGAGCGTCAATATGACCTGTGAAGATTTTTTTGTTTTTTAGGGGGTTTTCTTCTCAGAAATTGTGGGTTTTTTCCCCAGTGTGCATTGCTAATTACCGCTTCCTTCAGATCTCTCCAGTATAAGTGAAGTCTAAACACTCTAAAGCAATGCTGCTAGTGTGTTTGAATCGTCTTTTTTTTTTGCACAAAGTAGAAATCCCTGTTTTTTTCTGCTACAATATCTGGTCTAAACACACTGAAAAATACCCTGTCTGGGAGCAGCTGATTGATTCCCTAATGCTAAGGAGAGATCATACTGTCAAGCAAAACAAAGAAACTCAGTGTGTTTGTGTCTTACTTTGCAAAAACATACAAATTTGTCACTGATGGAGAAATTCAGAGTGTTTTTCTGGTAGTTTTTACAATTGCTTGTAGAAAAAAAGCTGTAGTGTAATTATCTCAAAATGATGCTGGGTGCAATTAGGTGTTGTTTTTAAGCGCTGACATTTCTGCTGATATGAAGAAATTTACCAGATTTTGTTGATTTGACATCCAGTATAATAGGTTGTTTTAGGCAAAAAGATTTAAATCGGTTAAGGATATTTAGTTAGCACTTTTTTTAACTTTATGGACCGATGACATTTATACTTTTTAGATATTTTTTAGACCTTTTGTTTGCCAAAGAGGCACTTATGAATGACTTGAGTTTGTCACTGTGTGACTTCTAATTATATCTGGCACATGTAACACTCATGGGTCTTGATAAGATATGTTGCTATCTGTAATTAACACATACATTATGAACACTTATGTCAATAAAGTGCTCTTGTCTATATTATCCATCCATTCAGGGTCACACAGGGGTGCTAAATTCCATTCCAGTTGTCATGGAAGAAGCAAGGTAAACCCATTACAGATGGCCATTTGATCATAGGGCACAAAACATTATTGCTTGTTAAATGTTATTGCTGCTGTAGGCAAATGCTACCAAAGCACCCAGTGCCACTGCGCTCCCATCCCCTGACAGATCTGACCAAAGCACCAAAGTGTGTTCTTCTTGTTAAACAGTAAAACACTCTGGCAAATGAGGCTACGGGGACACTGCAGGACTGCTTTGTGGACACAGGCTAAAGTGCACTTTGGGAAGGACAGAGCATGACAGAATATATCAAATTTTGTGAACACACCTTTTTACCAGCCACAACTACTTTGTGAACAATAAGCAGTGGGTCACTATCGACATGAAAGAACTGCTTAATTGAAAGTTAAAAGCCTTCAGGTCTGGGCACAGGGACGAACTAAGGAGAGAGGAGCATGACCTAAGGGTGAAACTGAGGAAAGGAAGGGGGTGGCCAGATTCTTACAAAACAGCATGAAGGATGTGTTGAATGTAATGAAGAAAATCATTGGTTTTAAAGTAGCAGGCAGCCAGTGGGTAGCCCGGAGAGAGCAAATGAACTAAACAGTTTCAACAGGTTCAGCTCACATCCATCTGCGGCTTCCTTCACCATACACTCTGACCTCTACACACCTTCACTACCTTCACTGATTTGGCGCTTCTCCCCTTCTTCCCATCAAATAAACTCTGTGGATCAGCCCCCTCACAATATCTGATAATCATCCGAATTGACTGTGATTTCTGACCGGATGTGGAAACAGCTGGAGAAATCAAACCAGAACAAGGCTGCTGTTGTTGAGAGAAGACACAGAGAAAGTCAGTAAAATTATCTCTCTCTCATGAGTTACTGACCGTTTGACAGATAGGTTGCAGTATGTGAGAGTGAGCAGTGACCTGTCTGATTTGGTGGTGTGCAGTACAGGAACTCCACAAGTGACTGTGTCCCCATTCCTTTTCAGCTTCCAAGTCTCTAAATTTCAGTTCAACTCCAATTCATGGAGTTGTGTCTGTTCTGGGACACAGAATGTTGATGTTGACATCTTGGAGGAATACAAGTGTCTGGGCATTATTATCAACAACAGACTAAGCTGGAAAACCAGCACAGAGGCTGTACGAGCAGGCGTTTTTCTTTCCGGAGGAAGATGAGATCCTTCAGCTTGTACAGCAAAATGTTGGAGATTGTCTGTGAGTCAGTTGTGGCGAGTGCAGTGTACTTTGCTGCGGTCTGCTGGTGGAGTAGCATCAGACACAAAAAGACTGAATAAACTGATGAGGAAGGCCAGGCCTGTGAGTTGTTGCAAACTGCACAATGTTAAACTTCTGGTGGAGAGCAGACTTTTGAGCAAACCGGTGTCCATCATGGATTTCCTGACCAGGTGTTCTAAAATAAGACCAACAAAACAAAGAAAAAAAAAAAAATAGGAATCAACTAGAAATCATCACCTCTGATCTTTTTTACCTAGCAAAAGCAGATTTTTTTGTGTTAATTTTGTGTTCGTCCCTAAATTTCTCCATTTACTGTTTCAACTGGTTCCGACCAGTATCTTAACAAACCATTAGCAGATCATTTTTATTGTGTTTCAAATTATTGCCAGCAATTATAATGGCCCAATCTAAGTGACAACAAATACACACAGTTTGCATTTGTTTCTGTAGTGTTATTAGTTCTTTACAGACAAACAAGCATGGCTGTAAGTAAGGGTGGGTGACTCATCACCAGCATCCCCACTGAATTCCACATAAAACAAAAAACATATATCCATAATTGAATGGCCTGAAACCCCCATAGTCTGGATGAGTGAGAAAACCAAGTGAGGTATGTCTAAATGTTCAAAGTGTAACAGTTATTACACTGAAGATACATTCTGAATACATAGGATGAGGATGAGTGGGTTAAGAACATGAAGGATGCATGCATTCAGATTCACAGTCGTTACCATTTTCAGGAAAATAAACACATTAAAGACGCATTACAATAAAATGGAAAGAGCCCCTTTTCACATATGGGATTCATTCAGTCACATTTACAATAGTGTTTCTCACAGCTTGATCAGTCTTCAAACAAAGCCTATTGTCAGGACCATTTTCAAAATTTAGGCCTCTTCTCCACTGTCACTAGGTAAAGGATGCCAATGTACACTTGGGGTGTTTATGGGCTGCATGGCGATGCTGAGAAAGTACCCCGTGGCACACAGGCTCAGCAAGGGATGTCTCTTTTGTATTGCGAATATGTCAAATGCACCATCAGTGGATGTTTTAATCTTATTGCAAATTAGAAAAAAAGAGCTAATGCGATATTAGGGCGATCATATTCTTGTGTGTGGCTACCCATTAATATGAATGCACAAATTCAGATTTGTTCAGTGTTGAAAGTGGTATGTAGATCAAGACAGAGAAATTATTGTCATGATTTTTAAGGAAAAGTGACCATGGTGTCCATTCAGGTAATGGCAGTGGTGAGAGGAAAGCAACGTTACTATAACTGTTAAAATATGTTGAAAATTTGGTAGGAAGTGAGAAAGACTTACAAGAACCAAACATTATGGCACAAAATATGGGAAAAGCAGTTTTTTGCCCCAGGGATTGTAGATACTACATTTAAACTTTAGGCTTCTAATCAACATCTGTATCATCCAAACTCAGCTGATATCATATCATTTGAAGGAAGGAGACATAAAATCAATCTGGATAGAAAAAAAGTAACATTTGATACAGTTAAAAAAAATTAAATACTTCAACCATCTCCAAGTAAAATAATGATAATAACAATGTGAGAGTTTAGATTCTGTCCACCAGAGAGTACACATGAGATAAATTAAGGCAACAAGTATATGGAAATTGAAGTCCCAGCAAGGGAATGAAAATTTCCTTTTGCTGTAACTCATAGTCAGAATACGAATACATGATTCAGACTAACACATTATAATTATTAAAGGCAAACTTTGTGTAGCTTCAGCCAATTTAAATAACTGTTGTTTTGTTTCATATTCTCAAATCTGAACTGATATAGAATTTTTTCTTTTTCTTTTTTCTTATTTTTTGCAGACTTGTTTTTAAAGTATGACGATTCCTTTGTTTTGATTTGGGTTCTAACCCTTTGTTAAACAGAATAGAATTAATATATTGAATGACAAGCAGCTAGAGCATAGTGGGCCGTAGAGTGACAGAGTAAGAATTGTAACATCACATTTTGCACAGTACTGAAGAGCTTCATGTGATGTATTCAACTTCGTTTGTAGTTGAAGTAATGGAGCGAGTTAAGTGTGAAGAGAAAATTAAATATATGGCTCGATGATAGAAAAATGTGAATAATGTGTTGCATGAAGGAAATGTGATAAACAAACGCTCTGTCAGCTGCTATGATGAAGAGTTGAGAAACCATACTTAGCAAACAGGTACATCTTAGGCCTCTGAATGTTCTAATGTATATGAGATATAACAACATCATCTTGTTGTCTAGCAACCACCTATCAGTGGGCTAAAATGACTCACTTTTAGCATTTGTGCACCTATAACACCTTATAAAATCATTGTGTTATTTAACTGGATGACATCAAATTTATATCTTATTAAAAAAATGTATTATGTTCTAATCTATATCACATATTACGATGTCATTATGCAGCCTTATAAAAGCATCATATCATTTTTATTTTAATGACACCATCATATCGCCTGGCAACTGCCTAACAATGGTCTAAAATGGCATTTAAATAGTAGAGCAAGACATGGGCATGCACTAATTATCAATTAATGGAAGGAAATACATTGCATGCCACAGAAAGAGTCAAATAAAAATGGGTGGCACGAGTAAGCAAGTTACTATTTTTGTTCTGTGTACATTAAAAAAGGATCAAATTTATGAACTGACTATTTTTTGTATTTTTTTTTTAATGCATGAGATTCACTTTTTGGACTCTAACATAAATAGAAACACTGGACATTTTAAATATTCGGATGCTATAGTACACTGTCACACCTTGTTAACAATGTTCTTTTTAGAGTTTTCGAAGCTTCAAGGGAGAAGCCGGCTAGAGAAGTAGCAGACAGACCTCCTGCTGAACAGAATTTCCATGCCACAGATATACCTGTTTGTCAAACTGGTACGACTAACATACCGCTGCCTACTGATACACAGATATAAAATCATGAGTTATTTTTACTGTGTGTGAGAGTGGAACTCTTTTTTTTGGTAAACTATGACATGTAGAAGTGCATCTTTGAT
Source organism: Etia nguti (assembly GCA_015106755.1). Taxonomy (NCBI): domain Eukaryota; kingdom Metazoa; phylum Chordata; class Actinopteri; order Cichliformes; family Cichlidae; genus Etia; species Etia nguti. Next base: position 15,011 of record VUQG01004131.1, read on the forward strand.
GACTTTGAGGACACTTTGAGAACCACATTTTTTTACATACAAGCCAAACTGTAAAGAAGACCTTTTCAGATAATATAATTTGCTTGGAGATTGCATTACCTACGAGCTGTTGGCTGCCACACAGTCTGGTAAACTATGACTACGATTACATGTAGTTCGAAATGCAAGAAGGTGACTACTGCCAACTGTGAATCAAATCATAGTGTTTAGATTTACTCTTCCACTGTTGGCATTAAAGTCCTGCAGTTGGCTGGCTGATTTTTCAAGCTAACAAAGACAGACTTCACCTTAGAGTCACCTCATTTCCCACTTTCTGACATGGTCCTTTTTATGTATATCTACTTCTTCATTATATCTACTTTAAATGATTGCTCTTTCCTTTCTGTCTTCCAGTTACCCTGTTGCCAGTGGAGGATAATGGAACGGCTGTGGTTCTCTTTGCTGTTGCTGGCAGCAGCATGCAGGGGACAGCCGTGTCCGAAACGCTGCATGTGCCAGAGCCTTTCCCCATCTCTCGCGATCCTCTGCTCCAAGACGGGCTTGCTGTTTGTTCCTGCTGCCATCGATCGACGCACCGTGGAGCTACGGCTTCAAGAGAACTTCATTACAGGTAACTGCCTTCCAATCTGTCCTGTATTTCATTAACTTAATACGCCTCTGAAATGTGACTATTTCAATCTTTTGCAGCGCGTTTGCTTGGTTTGGCTGTAGACATAAAAATGAACTAAAAGGCTGGTTGATAATTGGCAGCATATTTATCTTATTTCAGAACACTTGGTTGTAACTGAAGAGTTTGTTAACAGTGAGTACAAATGTTGGCTTCAGTCACGAAGCTTTTCTGTTGTCTCTGCCTGACAATGAGTAATTTTTTTTCTCATGAGCCTGAGTATTTCTTTTTAACTTTAATACTTTTTTTGTTATTTATGGTTCAGCATAGTTAAGCTCATTCATGATTCATCTCCTTATATCAAAGAGTTCTCTTTGTGACTTTGAAACATACTTATTTTATAAGAACTGAAGTGCTGCTTTATCTTGTTATTCTAATCTGGATTCCCGTTAGCTCTCTATTCCTAGGTTCTCCAAAACAAAAGGCACACAAACTGTAAAAAAAGATCTAACAGTACCCTGAATGATCATTTAAATTTTAATTAATTTAGGTTTTGCATTACCCTGTTTGAGGGAAACCACATTCACTCTTCCTCTTATGTGTTGGTTTTACTTATTTTCTTAAACTGTTTTATTTAGCCCTTTGTTTCTTCCATCTTTTGTCAGTTTGTCTATTTATCTTTCTGTGAATTTGATCACCATATATTTGCTTTCAATTTGACTTTTTTCTTGTATACATAGTTACTTTTATCGGGCTGTATATTCTCCTGCACTCTCCGATGACCTTTCTTCTTTTCCCCTTCCTAGCCTCTGTTAGGCTTATTGTTAATTTCATTAACGTTCACATATGGAGTTTATTTTCATGAACAGTTCAATAGCATAAATGGACCAAAAACTGGTTGAACAGAAAAATGAACTGAATCAATAGTTTTTATGGCTAAGGATTCATATTTTCTTGGCTGATGCCTGGAGGGACCTGACTTGCCCAGAATGTCCTCCTTACCAGGTGGGAACTCTATTGCCCAACGTCATGGGAATCCCACTTTTCAGCCCCTCACTCAACATCTTTACAGTTCATGAGCCAGCTGATGACTTCTCTGTGTACAGTATATCATGATTCTTAATTTACTTTGTTGATGAGGTCTTTTTATGTGTTTATTACACTTGCTTCCAGCTGTCAGAAGAAAGGACTTTGCCAACATGACCAGCTTGTTGCATCTAACCCTGTCCAGAAACACCATCAGCCAGATTCTTCCTTCTGCTTTTAGTGACCTGCGACGCCTGAGAGCGCTCCACCTAGACTCTAATAGATTAACTGTGATCAAGGTAACATGGCTGGCTGGATGGATCTATCTGGATCTATCTATCTGTCTATCTATCTATCTATCTCACACCCGCTCACTGCCTTTTCTTTTAATTTTTTGACAACCAGGATGACCATTTTAAAGGTCTGACTAACCTTCGGCATCTGATCCTGGCCAATAACCAGCTTCACTCCATATCTCCCCATGCCTTTGATGACTTTCTGTCCACACTGGAGGACCTGGACCTTAGTTACAATAACCTTGCCCAAGTGCCCTGGGACACAATTGGGCGCCTAACCAATGTCAACACCCTGAATATGGATCATAACCTCATAGAAAATGTTCCCCAGGGAGTATTCACCAACCTGCACAAACTGGCAAGGTAAGGACGTAGAAAAGGGCAAATGGTGGGTTTTTGGAGATGAGATACAATTGCAGCATTGAATTGGTATATTGTCGCCTCTCCCTATCAGTTTCATAAATGCCCCCCTTCTTCTCTTGTCCGTCCCTCCCCTTCTTTTTGTATGCTATCCTGTAACAGGTTAGACATGACATCGAACAAGCTAAAGAAAATTCCCCCAGACCCATTGTTCCTGAGAATCCCAGTTTATGCTAAGTCCAAAGGCTCCCCCCTCTCCTCTCTTGTGTTGAGTTTTGGAGGTAACCCTCTTCACTGTAACTGTGAACTTCTGTGGTTGCGGAGACTAACCAGAGAAGATGATCTGGAAACGTGTGCCTCTCCCCCGGACCTTAGTGCCAAGTATTTCTGGACGATACCGGAAGAGGTGATACTTTTTGCAATTCTTAGTAATTTCATGCAGTAATCGAAAAAAAAATGGCAAAGTCTGGCACTAGGCTTTTTTGTTCTATATCAAAAAAAATTATAATATATCACTTTGACATAGGAAGTGTGACCTTATCTTTTTTTCGTGATAGGAGTTTATTTGTGACCCACCAGTTCTAACACGAAAGTCACCTCATACTGTGGCTATGGAAGGTCAGCCTGCCAGTCTCAAGTGCAAAGCAAATGGTGACCCTGAGCCTGAAGTCCACTGGATCAGCCCTGAAGGGCGACTTATATCCAATGGATCCAGGTATTAACATCAACATATGTTATAGTTTAATCCAGTATACTACATTTCTTCCCTGTACATTGTAAATTAATTGAAAAATTAAAGTTGTGGTATTAATCTATGAAATATGACTTGTCCACTGAGTGTGCCACTATACATCTGGTTAACCCACTGGAATATGCAAGAGAGTTTTTACAATATTCTGTCCTTTGCTGTTCCAGTTTTATGCTATGTCAGAGAGTCAGATATTGCAGCAGGTTGCAGGCACTTGACATGTGTGGGCCAACCTGAAATGGTTCAGGAAGTTGTTGAGGCCATAATCTTCTCACCTATAATGCATTTCTCACATTTTCATCTGGGAACCCACTTGGCACCGATATGAGTGCTTAGTTATGGTTTTGCATTAAAAAACATGTCTTATAAAATCACTGACAGTGTTTTGAAATAGAGTGTTGTAACGCTTTCTTTTCAAAAGTCCTTTTTGATTTAGCAGTTGTAATTTGCATTACTCAAATTACAAAGGAAAATACATAAGTAGCATTTTTCTTGTCAAGTACCACCTTTGGTTATGCCAAAACACACAGTTAGAAACATAGCATTAGCGTAGCAGTTATTCTAAATATTGTCGAAGTACCATAGATATTGTTGGAAGTTATTGTCAGTATCAGATACTTCTTATAATAATATCCTATTTATCTAATATGAATCCAGCAGATAGCTAACTTTTGGTAACATTCACATTTGAGTTCATGTGTTGATCAGTTGATGGATATGTTAATGATATTTCATTTTCCATTTCATTTTTGTTTCAGAACATTAGTCTTCCCTAATGGAAGCTTAGAGATCAATGTAACATCCCTAAAGGATTCAGGAAACTTCACCTGCATTGCCTCAAACACGGCAGGTGAATCCACAGGAAGGGTGGAGTTAGTCGTCACAGCAATGCCCCATCTGGCAAACAGCACAAGCCGCAGCCGAGATCCTTCTTCTGAACCGGCCCCCTCTGACATCCTGACCTCCTCTAAGGTTGCACTGCCCAACAACGAGACAAGAGGCGCAGACAGGAGGGTTTCATTGGTGGAGCTGACAGGAAACTCTGCCCTCATTAGATGGAGCAGTCAAACCCCTACATCTGGAGTGAGGATGTTCCAAGTCCAGTACAACAGCTCTGGGGACGACACACTCGTTTACAGGTTTGTCTGTCTGCACTCACAATTCATTATTTGCCCTGCGTCTTTTAATTTTCTGTCTGATGTTTCTATGGTGTCATAATAGTAAAAGGCATTTATGTGCCTTTATGAGTTTGTAAGTGTGTGTAGGGGTGTGTATGTGTGGGTCTGTGTGTATCTGCAGCTTTGTGTAAGTTAATCAAGAGACATCAGCAAATGCAATGAGGATGAGGGCAGATGATAAATGATAGTGTCATCCAGTCGTAAAACTCTAATCAGGCGAAATGATAAAGACATCTGTGGTGGAACAGAGCCATTGTTGGGTACGGTGAATACGGGGGAATAAGGGCCAAATGTCACAAATGTCTGTTGAACAAGTTACAACGGTTGTCATTTAGTTTGCTTTATTGCTGTCCTGATGAGTTTGCTGTATGCTTTCTTTGTCAGCATTTACATTATAAATTTATGAATGAGTTAGTACTAAATGTTTTGTGGGGCTTTGTTTGAGGAGGACGGCATTGTCAGCACTATGTCAGATGTGACTCTGATTTGATCTGAGTGTCAAATATAGTTAACGTCTTAATGTGGAAAAGGGAGGAACATTACTTTAAGAAATGACTGAATCAAGAAGATACATGCTCTGATAGTTTGGTTAGAACAAACTGTCATGTCAATAGAAATTGTAGAAGAATCAAAGAATCTTTCAAAGATGGATGGATGGAGTTGATTTTGTGGTCAAACACATTAATCATACTACAGTAACGCCATGTTAGGCTCTTATGGGTCTATGAGACCTCAAAATTAAATGAGTAAATCATGATTATGTTCATTCCTATGACCGCTTCCTATGATCGGGCTTATAAGTGGGGTTTGGGAGAATTCTAGTCTTCCGAGATCTTGGAAGACTAAAATCACTCACCTCAAAAAAACTCCCAGAATTGATTTATACTGTGACGGGCTATGTGACCTGTGTTGTCGCTGCAACCTGTGTTGTAGTGCTCTTTGTGCATTTATCCAACTGCATTCTACAATATGAGCAGATGTTAGATGGACTTTAACACTGTTATGGCTGCTTTCCAGCCCCTAAACATAGTATATAATTGGAATTAGACAAGTGATACTAAAGACCATCGTCAGCTTAAATTCAGACTGATGACTTAACCACTTGACTTACCGAACAGCGACCATGGACACCACAAGCTGCCTCACATAGATGTAGACCTTCCCAGATACGTGTGTTTTTTAAACACCTACATCACCACTGTGACTTTTTCCCCCTGAAAAACCAAAATAAATTGCACAATACATTTTTAAGGAATAAAATGCAAACAAAAAAAAAAGCCTGATGTAGCAAATTTGATAAAATTTAAAACTCATACATGCAAATATATTACATTTGTTTTATTATTTGTTTTATTTCATCAGGAGGTTCACTAAACACTCCATTTTCAAAACATTTGAGCTTTCTGATAATTATTTCATGGTTCAGGCTTTAAAGGGTTAAGGAAGTCAGGGAAAATCTCATCCTGGGGCCTGGCCACAGGGGAGGTTTTTTTTTTTTTTTTAAACACTTCAGGCACAGTGATTGGCCAGACATTGCTTCCTGTACTAAGTGCATGTTAGTGAGGTTCAGAAGGCCTTTGAAGTATTCATTCCACCACCTGACAATATCCTCAGTTGAGGTCAGCAGCACTCAGATTTGCATGTGGTTTGGCCACAAGTGCTTAGTTTAAAAACTAGATGGATTCTCTTTGGAACGACTTTCTCCCTCTTTCGCTCTAACCCTCTCTGTCTCTCGCTCTCTTAATTCTTTTGGTTTTCTGGCATGGAAGACAAAAATTAAGACAGACTTGGTAACGATAAAACCTTGTCCTTAATTATTAATCCCTGCTGATTCGAATAAGCATATGAAGACATTCAATGCATTGCCGTTGGAGGTTTGTATTCTGCTTGTGAGTTTTATTGATAAGGGGTTTCTTTGATACCTTTGATATAGGATGTTTCTTTGGAATTCAGTGAGGGAGATTTCTCTCTGCAGTCCTTCCCACCTACTCTACTGCTTCATCGGCATTCAAGGAAAACGCATAGTTACCTACTACGAATCACTTCCAGGGGTTCCAGTTAAATTTGTTTCTAAGTTGTTCTTTTTTAAGTGCTCTTAGAATCTCTCACATTCACTCTTGCTGTGTAAAAACCAAAACACTGGTGTTATTATTGCCTAACTCTGTCTCTCTGAATGCCTGGGTAAGCCCTACCTATTTTCAGTTCTGAAGAGTTCTTACATATAAGGAGTTGTCGTGGCAACAGGTCTGGAAAATCTGCCAGATGTTAGTTGCAATGTTGTGAGTGACAGGTGGCTTTAATAATATCTGACATGGGTATTTTGGACTATTTATTTATTTTGTCTTTATGTGAGCCACAAATTGAAAAGTAAAATATTTCACTCTGTCTTCTGTGATTGCAGAAGTAAATCAACAATGATTTTACTGCTCTACAAAATTGTCTAAAATCCAATTTAGCCTTTTTAGTCTTGATCAACAGTTATAATTCTGTCTCAGGGGAAATAAGTCTTGAAAGAACCTTTGACAGAATTGAATCCATTCGTGCTGACAGGAGAAAGAAAGTTCCTCTTCATTTGTGAAATTGCAACACTTGTCAGATGGAAATGGGGTTTTCAGAAATGCCTTTGGAATGTTGTTGTTTTTTAAATAAACAAGATACTATGCGTGGTTATAGAAAATATTTTGCTTCAACTATCTATGTAACTATCTATTAGTTATATGTATTTAACATATGAGGAGCTCAGTAATAACCTACAGTGAGGAAGAAACATCATACCAAAATGTTTCCTTGTTTCTTCAGAAAAAAACAGTTACTTTGTAATTTTATAATGTATTTTTTTTAAATATATCCTATAGCAGCTAATTCCAATGTGTTAGTACTTATTCATGAGTAATTATTAATCTTTACATATAATAAAGATGTTCATTCATTAAAAAATCATCATATGTCTGTATGCTATATAACGTTATTAATATACCGCTTTATTAGGTAAACACATTCAACTGTTTGTTAAAATATCAGTCAGTCACAGGGTAATGACTGCATAGACTGTATTTAACCATGTATACATGGTCAAGATGACCTGCTGAAGCTCAAACTAAGCATCAAAATGAGGAAGAAAAGGGATTTAAGTGACTTTGAATGTGGCATGATAGTTGTTGGTGTCAGAAAGGCAGTTCTGAGTATTTCAGAAACTGCTGATCTACTGGGATTTTCCACTACTATCTCTGGGATTTACAGAAAATGGTCAGAGAAAGAAAAATATCCTGTAAGCAGCAGTTCTCCGGTCTCAGTGAATGGCCAGACTTTGAGCTTTTCTTTGAGCTTCTTTCTTTGAGCTGATGGGAAGGCAAGACTAACTCAAATAACCACTTGTTACTTGTTAGGCACAATGAACAGTGGAAGATTGGAAATATGTTGTCTGTTCTGATTAGTCTCAAAATTCACATGTGACATTTGAATGGTAGGGTCAAAATTTGGCATAAACAACATGAAAGCATAGATTAATCCTACGCTTTATCAACAGGTCACATGTTGGAATAATAGTGGGGGATATGAACACTTTGGGCCACTTATTACCACGCGTCATTTAAACGTCACAGCCTGAGTATTGTTGATGACCCATGTTCATCCCTTTATGACCACAGTGTATCAAGCTGCTGGGTAACACATAATGACACAAAGCTTAGATCATCTCAAACTTAGTTCGCTGTACTAAAAAAGCCTCCGCAATTACCACATCTAGATCCAATAGCGCTCCCTCAGAATGGCAGGAGATTCACAGATGGATCTGCAACATGCTGTCATCTCAACATGGACCAAAGCCTTGTTGAATTTTTGGGACAAAGAATTAAGATGGTTCTGAAGGCAAAATGGTGTCCATCCCAGTATCAGCAAGATGCAACTAATGAAGCAGTCGGTGAGTGTATGCCTAAAACTATACCCATTGCAGTAGTTTTGTTTTTTCTGTTTTGTTTGTTAAAACAAACCTTATTTTAACCCAGAGTAGACCGCACCTCTCGCTCTATGGGAGCTGGGATAGGCTCCAGCCACCCCGCAACCCTGATAAGGATAATAAGAAGTGAATGGATGGATTGATGGAAAATCTTTTATAAGATCATGGCTAAAAACCCAAGTCTGATGTTACCATATGGCATTGTGAAATTAACATCCATTAGAATGCGTCAATGTTTAGCTTTGAGCTGAAGAAAAAAAAAAAGGAACAACCCACTGTGTCCATATGTGAACAGCTTCTCTCTGTCTTTCTATGGTCGATATCCATTAGGAGGGATAAGGCACAATGCCGTGAAGAGAGAGGAGGTAAGGCAGAAGTCTGGAGGAGATGATACAAAGTGCTGAGGACCAAAAAGAACAGAATATTTGGAAAGAGGGAAAAAAACGTGTTCTACAAAATAGAAACCATAGCTAAGCATATTCATTTAACTCTCTGTTGCCCAAACAAATATTGTTTTTTTCAGACAGTATTCATTTGAAATTTGCTGAATCTTAATTGTTGATTTGCAGTGAAAAAAAGGATCAGTGAATGTTCTTTCAAACTAATGAGAGAGTAAAACAAATGCTTTGTCACACAACCACTAAAGGGTTTCTAAGTGCACATTTCAAGATGATAAAAAAAAGAGTCACACAGGTTTACTGGATCATGCATTATTAGAATTTTATATCATTTTCACATGAGAGTTTAGCACAAAGAGAACTTCAATTCATGATTAAACCAAATCAACCAGAGCATCCGCGCTCTCTGTCCTTTTTAAGTCTTATTAGGCCAGCTCCATTTCGAACAACTGCCATGTTATCTGAACATTTCAAGTCCAAGTCCAGGCTGTAAATGGGGCTCTCTGATATAGCTTCAAAAGCATGATCAATGTTATTATAACATCAAGTATGTGTTAGCATGTATGTTTGGATCCATGTGTGTACTTGTTGTATTAGTTCACTCTATTTAAGATATTCTCCTCAAAATCCCTTGACCATCCCTTATAATCAGTACCTGCTTGGTTGTGGATGAATGTGTGAACAAGCAAATTAGTCAATTTGATCTGATTCTCCCATCGTTTTGTTACCTATATGGTGAGTTTGATACATGTAAAATCCAGTCATCTGCTCCCTTATTTACAAGGTGTTGCTACTGCAATAGCTCCACATGTTCGAATAGGTAGATTTTTTTACACAGGATGCCTAACTCCAAAGGAATTGTGTCTTCTCCCAGGATACTATTGCTTGTTAGGTGAATGTGTAAACCACTGCACTATGGAACCACTGCAAGCCAGATACATATTAATTAAAATCAGTCTGATTAAAAGACAAAAAAGTGATGGAAAAATAAATACATGATTAGATCATTTTCATTGTCTAATTTTTTTCTTTATGTGTATATTTGTAAGTGGTATTTAAAGTGAGACAACAGAAACTCAGGTTGGCCTTCACGTGTCTTTTATACATTGAATACAACAATATATAAAATCTTTATTTTGCTCTTTAAAAGTGCAGAAAGTACAGGTACAATTTCTTATTTACTGACACAAATGCTCACTGGCAAGGGCAGAAAAAGGTTGATGTAAATCTTTTTCGCACATACACACATGAAAACACACATGGGCGCACCAATCGAGACATCTGTCCAGTCATGTGACCTAACACCTCTCGGTCTCACTTGTGTGCTCTCCATGCTTTGTGCATCTTTGCACTGACAGGCACGTGAAAAAGCCAGCATGTCAGTCTCTTAAGTAAATCACTATCATGCAAAATTATGTAAAATACAGAGAGGTCAAGTCTCATTTTGGACTGATGTTTTCACCCCTTTGGTTTTTGGCTTTTCCTTCTCTGCCACAGTTTGTTTAGGTTTAGGAACCAATGTTGCTGCATTTAAATGTTAAATGTCAAGCTGAGTCAGGTCGAGTGACAACTGGTTGATATAAGATACAATGTAAGCGATATAAGACACAGGATTATGGCTCGTGTATTTTTCGTTCATAGTCTAACAGATTGCGTACTGATGACAGTTTTTTCATACAGAAAATAACACTTCCGACTCTATTGAATGATAGACACTAACAGAAGAATACAATGTCATCATAGCCGAAGCTGTCTATCTTGAACTTCTATATTGATTGTTTTATTACTGTGGGGCAAATATGTTGATACAACACAGGAAGCAATAAAAAGATAGAAAACAGCTACTGATATGTAACAGCAGGCGGGTTTGCAACCTCATTTACCATTTATTACCGACATATTTGTGTTGTAAGAATTGCCATAACACAGCAGTACAGTGTTGCAGTAGTAAACAACATGCTCTATACCACGTCCTTAAATTCCTTTGCAGCTCTGTACCTGCAGTCCAAGAATTTGCTTGTTGTTCTTTGCGTCCAGCATGTTTCCTGCAACTTGCCCTTTAACTTTGTGGTTAGAAGCTCCAGACTCTGTGACACTATGTTAGATACGTGGCTAAGAAAATGGATGGATTGATGACCAGCCGTCAGCTCCTCTAGCACCTCATAAACAAGCAGACACAGTAAATGCTGCTATTTTCACACATGTGCGAGCAACAACAACACAGCCACTCGTTTAAGTGGTACATAAGCTATGTTAAACTCTAATAATATAAACATTCTTTATTCAGTTACATGATGTGGATAATGATTGTGTTTTGCCTGGCCTCATTTCACACTAAAGTATAGTTTAATGAGCAAGACCTGGTCAATTTCATGTGACCTTGGAATGCGAAATGCTAAATTAGTATAGCAGAACTGTACCAAAGTTATATTGCTAATACTGTATTTACAGCTATTTCCCTACACTTACAGTTATTACTACCACAGCTGCTATCAGTGGATTTTTTTTGTAGTCAATTAAGCTTAATACAGTCTCACATACAGTATCAGGAAAAAGAACTCATCCCAATCATAATATGGCCACACACAGACGTGTATACTTCTCCATACATCACTCATGGCAATGTGCGGCCAGTTTGCTGTAGGTCACTGCCAGTTAACTGTATATGT
>VUQG01004134.1:0-11249 GCA_015106755.1 Etia nguti
CTATGTGTTTATCAAAGATCAAGAGGTTAATGTGACAAACAAAAAGGTGTCGTGCCTCACACAATATGCATATGTGCAAAAGTGTGTATTTATGCAAGTATGTATGTCTGCAGCCACTGTGTTGGGCAGTACAGGAGTTCGAGCAGGGGTCAGACACTGCGGCCACGACCCCATTGTGGGGGGCAAATCCAGTGCTAAGCTGGGATATAAAGTGAAATGCCCTGAGCTCGGCACATGTGTAGGGACAGAGTACCAGCACTACGCCCACAGGACACAAACTCTCATTCACTAATTTGGTCAGGCAGTGCTGTGAGGTTCACTCATTCTCTGTATGTGAAATGTAATCAAAGTTTACAACAAGTGAAGATATTCATGGTGATGGAGCATGTGGAACAAAATCAACATCTCAGTTGTAATTACCTGATAAACCTAATCTTTACACACGATGAGTTGCTCACATGCACAAATGCCCCATGTCTGAGTCATGAGTGTGGCTCTTTGATATATTTATGAAGTGCCTTCTGCTGTTTTTTGAAATCCTCATTTGCACATGTGATCCCAGTTAATGAACAGGATTCCTTTCATCATGATAGGCAGGTGCTGTAATGACATCGAGCGCTTCATTTACCACAGACCTAATTAAAAGGTTAGGGGAAAAAAAGATATGGAGTTAGTTTAGATAGATGTCTGTTGTTAGAGTTACAAGTCAGAACACGAGAACTGATAAAGATTGCCAGATGGGCTCAAATCAAAACTTCGTTTTGTTACAGGAGGGCAGAGCATGTCTGTTAAGACAAAGTGCATTTTAAAGCCAAAAAAAGGAAAAATAGGCCTAAACTTTAAAGTTGTAAATATTTTGCATTCATTCACTAATACCACAACAGCAGCGATGGCAGGGATGAATGAACACAACATGGCTGGGCCCCTGTTGTGGGTGCCATTGTATGATGACTCTAACAAAGCTTTTAACAGCCGCACTATGTGCTGTGAACTCCGGGTCAGGGGTTTGGCTGAACAGCTCTGCCCTGTAGCGGGCTCAGTGACAGTGTGGTGTACCGCTCTGTCCCTGACCATGGTGGCTCTAGGGCAGGGGTGGGCAACTCCAGGCCTCGAGGGCCGGTGTCCCGCAGGTTTTAGATCTCACCCTGGGTCAACACACCTGAATCAAATGATTAGTTCATTACCAGGCCTCTGGAGAACTACAAGACATGTTGAGGAGGTCATTTAGCCATTTAAATCAGCTGTGTTGGATCAAGGACACATCTAAAACCTGCAGGACACCGGCCCTCGAGGCCTGGAGTTGGACACCCCTGCCCTAGGGTCTGATTGGCCCCAGTATTACTTGGCCTTAAATGTCCAGCACACTATCAATAAAATGTATTTTGACAACATGTACCACAGAAAGGTCATATTCATATTCATACATCAACCACAAATGTATTTTTTGTGTTTTTGGTATGCTCTATTTGTTTTCTTTTTACAGTGTTATAGCCAGTTTTAGTGTAAACGTGTTTTCAATATATTTGCAAAACAGTCCAGTCGTGCCTTTGTGGGATTTCCCCATTCACACCATTAGCTTTTATATTATGGGAGCTCCTCTCAGCTAATGCACAAATCAGGAGGTTCAGTGTAGACCAGGGGTCTTCAGTTTCAGGTTTTTTGCCACTTTTAAAAGTAGCATCGTATTCACTGCCAATGCGTGTAGCCACCCACTCCACCCACACTGTCTCTGGGTCAGCACTTCTGCCATATGTACAGAGAACTGCAGGGGAGCTGCAGGCAGCTCTGCAGCAGAAGGAGTACACACATGCGCAAATGCACTGTAAAATTATTTTGTAGCCTATACTACACATGAGTCCTCTGTCCACTAGTTGCATTGGGCTGCAAACATTTATACACAACTGTGTGTGAAAATAAGCTATATAAAATATATATTTTCATTTTTGTCTTAATATCTAAATATCATCTAGTTAATTTTTGGGAAACAGCAGAGAGTGTTTCAGTAGAGGTATGTTAAAAAAAATATATTAGCAGTTGAGAAAGTCCTACCTCAGTGTGCAAAGTCATGTCATGTCTACATGCATCAGCATTATGAGTCTGTGCATGTCATGCAGTCTTAAGCTGATGGGAGTGTATTTGATATTGACCTTGTTTACATGGGCACCACTTTGACTGTTAGGGTTTAATCATATTCAGCATATTGGATTTACATGGTAGCTATTCTGGTTACTGATCACTGCATGCTGTTTGGGTAAGCATGTGTGATGGTTATGAGAAGTCTGTTCTTACTATCCAGTAAATATCATCTTAAATTAATCTGATGTAGCTATTATAAATTTGGCCTGTTGGCTTGTAGTGGGCTCAAGACATGTTACAGATTTATCCCAACCAATGAGACAATGAGTGGAAAGAGTGATGGGAAATGTTAAAAATGTCCTCTACTTACTCTGTCACTGTCACCTCTCTTTTTCCTCCTCCAGAGTAACGAGATGCTCGAGCTACAACGGAGCAGAATGAGGGAGGAGATCAAAGAGTACAAGTTCAGAGAGACCCGGCTGCTTCAAGACTACACAGAGCTGGAGGAGGAGAACATCACACTTCAGAAACTGGTGTCTACACTCAAGCAGAGCCAGGTTGGTACAAGGATCAACAGTTTGCACACTAATAGCTTCTTATTTATGTGTCATTGTCGTGTAGAGTTTCATCCACTCGCTAAATGTATTTCTCAGATTTAAGCGTGTCAGCAAAATTGCCTATTAAAGATCTGTCATCACTTTAAATGATGCATCAGCAATCGGTGGCTCAATTGATTTTAATGACTCACACTCGTGTCACCAAAATTTACCAGTGCTCTCAGTGATCTCACCGAACTTATCATCAACCTTACAGTGTTTCCTGCACAGTAACACAAAGTTGTATTAGTTTATACTAGATCTAGACACGTACTTAGATGAAGTGGAATAGTGATATTAAAGGTTATATTAATTTAAAAAGGAGTTGGTTTTTTTACCAGCTATTTACAAATATGTTAAAATAATTCTTTTCCTGTTACCACGCCGCCTTTCTCTTTCCCTCAGGTGGAGTACGAGGGACTGAAACATGAAATTAAGGTGCTGGAGGAGGAGACTGTCCTTCTGAACAGCCAGCTGGAAGATGCTTTGCGCTTAAAGGAAATCTCTGAGGGTCAGTTAGAAGAAGCCCTGGATGCCCTCAAGACTGAGCGCGAGCAGAAGAACAATCTGAGGAAAGAACTAGCTCATCACATCAGCCTGGGTGACAGCGTCTACGGCGCAGGGGCCCATCTGGCGCTAACCGTCACCGGAGTTGAGGGACTTAAGTTCCCCGAGGAGACCAACGGAACTAACGGCAGCGCCATCCCTGCTGCTAATGGCAACAATGAGGACAACAACCGTTGCAACGGTCACTTTCATGCAGGCTCGGGGATGGCTAAGATGAACGGGGACTACAGACCCGGTCGAAAGGGAGATGGCCTTCACCCTGTGCCAGATCTGTTCAGCGAGCTCAACTTGTCAGAGATGCAGAAGCTTAAACAGCAGCTACTGCAGGTAGGTCATAACAGAGAACGCCTTGGAAATTTCACTGAAAATTCAAAGTCCCACATGAGCCCAGAGCCCAGTTTGAAATCAGAAAATTGCTCAGACTCTTTGGGTCACTGAGTCTTTATTTTCAAGGACACTGACGTCACTTGAACGTCGCCGAGGGTTTAAATGACAGCGTTAAAAGGGGTCGAAATTAGCTTCAAAGAGCAGATTACAAGACTACCACTTGATCTTCCTTCCCACAGTATATTTTAGTTTTTAGTGTGAAGACTGATGGAGTCGTAAGGCATTCATTTAAGGTTATTTTCATTTTAACCCTCTACTGACATTAGAGATAGATGAGAAGTGGAGAAAGACTAGAGGAATGACATCACAGATGTTCAGACTCAAATCGAGGCCCTAGCGCTCAGGGCATTTGCGCCCATCTGGTAAGTGCTTTTTAAGAAGCATGCTAATGCACATTCAGTGTCTGTATCATGCATTATATATTATGTATGCTCCCACACATGTTATGGAGGGAATAGCATTCACTAAGCGAGAATGCAGCTGCTTTTCTTTTAGAGGCAACAGATTTATCCCAAAAGTGAAGGAAACTGCTTTTTACACTTTTATTTACAGCGCAATTAGTTCCTGCTTAACGCTGTGAAAAGCTGCTACTGTATAAAAAGAAAAATACAAAATGTATATAATATTAAACAGGAAGGTGAACTAGCTTTCACTTACACCCACTTGAGTACAAAACAGACTCATCGTGGAGGATGATATACAGTATGTTAAGTGACAGTGAAATCACAGAGAGATCAAATTCGTGCTAAAAGCAAATAAAGTCGTTACCGTACATCTTTTATCTAGCTGAGCACCAGCGGGAAAGAGAAAACTAGATTAGTGGTTGCTATATTCACAGTGTGCCTCTCGCTGTAAACACAATTACTCACTAGTCAATTTTCTCTTTTGAGTTGACCTGTCTGGGAAAGATCATCAGACTTATCATGTCCAGGCTGAATTTTATAAAATCAATTTTACGTTTCTAAGTGTTGTTGACGTAGAAATGATCATTCCAGTTTTCGTTGTTTTTCTTCTGGAGTTGTCCAGAGTTTCAGTATCAGTGCGTTTCTTATAGTTCAATCTCAGAACTTGAAAATCTGATTTTCTTGCTTTAATATGGCTTAACGTGTCGTTCTGGAAGACGTACACAAAAATGACTGGAAAATACAAAAAGAAATGCATTTTATTTTGCATTTCTGTCATGCAGGTGGAGCGTGAGAAGGCAGCACTGCTCAAGAACCTGCAGGAGTCCCAGACTCAGTTGCAGCACACACAAGGTGCTCTGACTGAACAGAATGAGCGCGTCCATCGTCTCACAGAGCGCGTCAATGCCATGAAACATCTCAATGGAGACAAAGAGCTCGATGACCCAGAAGAGAGTGAGAAACCTAATGGGGGGTCCTTATCCCCACAGGCCAATAGCCACCATGATCTTGATATCCACGGCTTTAAGATTCTTGAGTGTCGGTACAAGGTGGCGGTGACCGAGGTGATCGACCTAAAAGCAGAGCTCAAGGCCCTGAAGGAGAAGTACAATCAGGCGGTGGAGGGACAGGGAGACAGCCATGATGATGACAGGGTCCAGGCACTGACTGAACAGGTTTGTGCAATATTAACATTTTTAATCCAGTTTTGCTGTATGTAAAACTGCTAACGTACTCACCGTTTGTTTGTTTGTTTTCTGAGCAGGTAACACAGTTGGAGCGAAGTTATCGTGAAAGCCGGGAAAGGGTTGTAAGCCTGGAGGCGGAGCTCCGAGCAACTGCGAGTACTGCCTCAGAGAGCCAGGGCATGCTGAACGCTGCCCAGGATGAGCTGGTAACCTTCAGTGAGGAGTTGGCTCAACTCTACCACCACGTCTGTCTGTGCAACAATGAGACACCAAACCGTGTCATGCTGGATTACTACCGCCAGAGCCGAATCACACGCAATGGCAGCCTCAAAGGCTCGGAGGATCCTCGAGCTTTGCTCTCGCCTCGCCTGGCGCGACGTCTTGCGGCAGCATCGGCAGCCTGCTCCTCGGAGTCTCTGCGCAGTTCCATGGACTCCCCATCCAAAGATGCCCAACATAACGAGACAACAACTCACAACCCAGCAGACTCCTGCCACAGCAGCCCTACCCGCAATTACACCGGCTCCCCGGTCATCGGCATCTCTCCTTGCCCATCTCCAGTACCTTCAGACTCAGGTGGGGACCTGCGGAAGGAGCCGATGAATATCTATAACTTAAACGCCATCATCAGAGACCAGATCAAACACCTGCAGAGGGCTGTTGACCGTTCGCTGCAGCTTTCCAGGCAAAGGGCTGCAGCTAGGGAGTTGGCACCCATGCTTGACAAGGACAAAGAGTCCTGCATGGAAGAAATACTAAAGCTCAAGTCCCTGCTTAGTACTAAGAGAGAGCAAATAGCTACTCTCAGGCTGGTGCTCAAGGCCAATAAGCAGGTAAATTCTTTTGTTTGTTTGATTCTGGCACTTATATCATTTAAAAAAAAAACTAAAATGCATTTTCTATTAACATTAAATGATTCAATTCAAATCGTCCATCTTTGCAGACAGCAGAAGTTGCGCTGGCTAATCTGAAGAGCAAGTATGAAAATGAAAAGGCAATGGTGACAGAAACCATGACGAAGCTAAGGAATGAGCTGAAGGCTCTGAAAGAAGATGCAGCCACCTTTTCTTCTCTCAGGGCCATGTTTGCGACGAGGTGAGAAGGGCTCAGGAAATGTGGCACAGCTAAGATGAGAAAGCAAAATGTTTGGTTAAAACACAGAATTTGCTTGTAGTCGTACAAATATCGAATTGTGGCTACACATAATCCTGCTGTGTGTCTGTTAATCTCCCTGTAGGTGTGATGAATATGTTACGCAGCTGGATGAGATGCAGAGGCAGCTAGCAGCAGCAGAGGATGAAAAGAAGACGCTGAACTCCCTCCTCCGAATGGCCATCCAGCAGAAACTGGCCTTGACCCAACGCTTGGAGGATCTGGAGTTTGACCACGAGCAGACTCACCGTACCCGTGGTGCTAAAGTGCCCAAGATAAAAAGCAGCCCACCCAAAGTAAGTCGCAGAGGTGCCCCCACAATTTCTTTCAACCCTACCAGCCTCCACAACCACTTCATCATCATCACTCACACCCTGAACACCACCGTGACCCTTTGTAATCCTCCCTGTGTAGAGCTAACCTCATGTTTGTTTTTGTCTCTGTGGATATCAGCCTTACCTCAGCCTTATCACTGGAGTTACTCCAGTTTCTCTCTGGAGTTCCAAGCCATTGTGGTAGATCCTAAGTGCCTAGCCTTACGCTTACAGATACAGATCTTTCTTTATCATCATTTCCAAACCCAACACCAGTTTTCTTCCCAGAAGCCTCTAGATTAGGTGGCATAGGAGAGGTGGTATCATGTGTCTTTGGTTTAGAAAGTGCACAGGGGTGCCTTATGCATATCATACAACATCTGGGCACATAACACATCACAGGGAAGATTTAAATTTTGACTACAAAGATTTTTTATGAAATACCAGATAACAAATCTGATATTAAATATCTTTTTTCCATCTAAAATCCTGCTACCATAAAATGTGACATCATTCCCCCATACTAGCAAAAATGGCTATATTTTTAGTGACTTACAGCCCCTCACCGTGGCAGATTAAATGTATTACAGCTGAGATTTTTCCTTACAATTTATTTACACCATGAATTAATTTGTCCCAGGTTTTTGACAGGTTCAAACTAGTAGGAAAACCGGTCAAGCATTTTCTCTGTGTATTTCTAACTCCTCTTTGGAAAAGGGAAAGTAAACAAAAGAACTCTTTGTTACAGCACAATCCTCTTTGCAGTGTAACTATTTCTCAACACTAGATGGCAGTGTTTGATCAAATGTGTTTCCATTTGAGACTTTCCAGTCAAATGCTGTTGGACGTTTTCTCCCTCCCTTTGGCACTCAATTACAGTTACATATATTATAAGTAAGCCACTTTAAAAAAAATGTTTTAAAAAGCTTTGTGTAATCTTTTAAGTGTTAAATAAGCAAGTAAACAAGACCCCAGCAGAACTGGTGTAGTCTAAAAATAAAATGCCTATATGCAGCGGGTGAGGTTGAGTAGGATTATATTTTTAGCTTTTGTTTCACTGTACGCGTCCTTGTCGTTTTTTGTCCTTGCAAATCAATATAATATTCTATTGGCAAGTGTGTGTGTGTCTGTGTAAAAGTGTCCATGTCTCTGTCTCTTGGGGGGTTTTGTGTTTTCTGCTTCCAGCACAGATTGTGTAGCTGTGCAGTGACCGGTCCTGATGAGACTGGGCAGTCACTTGAGCTATACTCAGTTTGGTTTCCAGTGTGCTAATGATCTATAGTAATGTACTGAGAAAAACTGACCGGGATCAGCCTGGTGCTTCACCCTAAAAGTCACGGTAACAGTAGAATTCAGTCTCTTTGTCTCTGACAAGGTCTTCCCTTGTCTTGTCCACCCTGTTATCTCTGTCCTGTTGTCTAACCCCGAGTGTCACCACTTTGTATATCTGTCTAATTTATCAGTTTCTTGTAGATTGTCAGCAGCCTGCTGCCTCAGTACCGCCACTCTCCCCACAACTAAGGCGAGGGAGAGCCTCCCTAGCACGCAGGTAACAAGCTGTAGAACCTGCTAGCAGTAGGCTTACTAATATCTATTGATCTATCGATCTATCTGTCTATCTATCTATCTATCTATCTATCTATCTATCTACCTATCTATCTATCTATCTCATGCACAGCATACAATTCTATCGGTAACATGTCACAGCTTTGTCATATAAAGTGACTTTTTCACATTTTTAGTTGGATTTGTTGTAGTAGCAGCAACACCTGCGTCCAGATAACTGACCCTGCATGTTCTCAGTATTAACCTTTAGATGAAGTATTATGGAAACCCTTGTATTCCAGAATTAATAGTTCAGGCTATGAAGGATTTTTCACTCTGCATGAGCAGTTTTGCATGACCATTTTTTATATATACATGCTTTTCTGACAAGGCGAGATTTTCGCTGGAAGGAGGGTCTGTTAACTTACGCTCTGCACAATGACATGTTGCTAGCAGGCCAATGAGGAGCTGATCCAGTGATGAATACGGGGGTCTTCTTTTTTTCAGTTTGGCTCTACTGCCAATGTTGATATTACCTTACTTTAAAACCCTTTTTTGATTTCTTGATGTCACCATTCCTGATGTACGAGAAGCATTTCCTTTGTCTCTGGCCTGGTTTAAAGGAAGAGTTGACTTTCTAAAAAGTGCACATATTTCCTTTGTTCCTAAACTTAATAAGACTGACACCACTCTGTCTGTGCACCACAAATGAAGCTGTCACTAGCAATTAGTTAGCACTAGTTAGTATAGCTTGGCATAAAAACTGGAAACAATAGCTGGCCTGGCCACAGCCGAACAAAATGAATGACATTAGCAAATGAATTTGTTTAATATATACAAATAATGAAGTTTAAGTATGCAAACTGTAAAAGTCAGACTTAACCTGTACTACTTTTCCTGCTAATTTTTCTAGCTTTTGATAGAGCTGAATAGCTGTTTCCAGTATTTATGCTAAGCTAACCTAACATGCTGCAGTGGGTATCAGATGTAAGTGGTATCAATATTAATCCACATCTAAGCATGTTTTTTTTTTTCATGCTTAGATGTGGAAGAAAACCATCTCATGCTCCATTTTTGCATTATATATTTGGAATAACCTTCTTCCAAGAATCTTTACACACCATTCTCTTCTGATGTGTCTTTGCCTCTTTTCAGTCCTAAATTTCTGGCAGACCTCCAGGAACACCGAGCAGTCCTGTCCAGCAGCAGAAGCCTTCTCTCCCCTTGCGACCCTCGTAACTGTCTGGCCCAGCAACCCCATACTCCCGGCACCTAACCACGCTGGTCCTGCTCAGAACTCCATCTGGAAGCAGTCCTGCAGAGACACAGACACACTGGACGGGGGTTCCCTCAGTTTAGCTCCCCTCCACCAAGCAGTCCAACCTGGTGCTTACTGGGCTCTGTGATCTCACTGAGCACTACATGGCCAAGCTGTGGCAGGCCTCCTGGTTACCTGGGTCGTAGAAGAGGAGCAGGATGCTTCCTTCATCTCTGGAAGTGACCTACTGTCCTGGAAACACAAAACAGAGACCTGACCTGAGGCAGAAATGCCAGTGACAACACACTGAAATCTGCCGCCCTGTTTCTCCTAGTATTTATTTATAATTTATTCACTCTGCCAATAATTTATTTCTGATATATTTATTACTTGTATATTTTTGTGTGTTTTCCTTTTTGTGTCATTCTGCAAGATGGAGCTCAAAGACAGTTTTCCTGCTGTGATGAAAACTAAAACAGTTTAGCACATTCACTACTGGACATGGCCTTTTTTTTCTGTCCAAAAAACGAAAACGAACGAAAGCAGAACGTCTTTAGTGACTGTCTTCTTTTGAAAAACTTAAGGAAATTGAAATATTAGATTTTGTCAGCATAATAATCCCCAAAAACTCACATATATAATTTTTACATAGGGGTGTTAGCAAATATGATTTTTGTAAACAGGCTAATGAAGGTCTAGATTCAAAATATAAGAATGTTTTTTATTTTGTTGTTGTTGTTGTTGTTGTTGTTTTTATGATGGTGATTTTAATTATGTTTTGAAACATCAGTAGTGTGGATGCTTGTGGACTATTTTATACCTCCTTTTGCTTTGATTTTATTAATTATTTACAGCAGAATCTGGTGATGTGTTTTTTGTCTGTTACATAGCTCAGGTCTCTCAGAGACAGGGGTTGGTGAGTGGTTGGGTATTTGAGATCAAGACTAGGGCTGTTGGGCTGAGTTTTTTATTTTGCTCTTTGAATTGCACAGGTTTAAGTGACCGTGGAGTGAACTGACCTCCTTTTTTAACATTAGCTAAGGACAGAGGATTCCCCAAAGGTGTGCCTCCTCTTAAGTAACTGTCACCGTCACGTCAACATTGTAATCTCACCATTTTCTTCAGAAAACTTTTATTATTCACATTAATACCCCTAATTATGACTTTAACAAAAATGCTAATTATATTGACATTTTCCATATCCCGAGCTTACGCTGTTCTCTAAACATCACCTTGTTCAGCTTTCTCTACATGCTTCTCCATACAGTATGGAGTACTGTACAAGCACAATTCTGCACTATGCATTAGAGCAATACAGTAGCCCCTGTTGCAGACTGATCTGGGTGAGATTTACCATATCTTTTAACCATTTCCGTCATCAACTAACCAGCAGGCTGATAAGAATGATAAAACAGCAGGAGGAGTGTTGCCGATTTTGACGAAGGAGCACTATTGTCAATTTCCTGTGTAAAAATTGAGATATCGTTGCTTTTGAAACACTGAGATGGGCAGTTTGTGGCATTTGGTGCATAATTGAAGTCCTATCTTTCTGTAGCCTACTTGTCTGGTACACTCATAATGTCTCTGATGTTAGATACAGTTGTTTGTCACATGGATATGGAAGGGATAACTTAAAACTACATAGTCAGTATTAGTCTTGTAATGACAGAACTTCTGTTCCAACAGTAACAACTGAGTGAATGCTGTGTGTGTGTGTGTGTGTGTGTGTGTGTGTGTGTGTGTGTGTGTGTGTGTGTGTACAT
>VUQG01004135.1:253-21180 GCA_015106755.1 Etia nguti
CAACAATACATGCATTCACTCAGGGAAGCTTTTTAAAACGAGGTCTAAAGGAGTCAAAATTCAGCTGAAATGATAAAAAAAAAAAAGCATTCCAGGTCCAAGTAAGCAAGAATTATCGAAATGTTTGCTGACAGGCAATGTTGCAGACAAAAGTGCATCTGCAGCCAATAAACTAAAGGCTTCTCTCTTGCAGGAAAAAAAAACCCCAGCAGCTGACAAGTAATGGATATAGAGAGATGAAAAAGAGAATGACAAACCTATTAGCATAAAAAGATAACACTGCATATACATTATATCTTTTCACACATAACTATTAGACTGGTTTGTGTAAGGAGCAAGCAGCAAGCAAACTTTTCAGCTGAGAAGTTAAGCCAGCATGAAAGTGACAAAAACTGAAGTTCCTTGACTGTGGCTTCAAAAGCACATTCCCATAGGCCCCCCATGTTAAACTCTACATCATCACTATAGTATGTGTTTATTATTACATTTTATTATGGTTTGAAGATGGTATTACTAGGGGCAGGGTCTCTTTTAGTGAAAGGTGTGTCTGCAACGCTTCACTTCAGCTAGTTCAAAGTGACGGAAGCAGAAACCTCATCTTTGCTTGTTATTATTGCTTCTCATGTAATAATATGACAAAGAGTGTGGCTTACTTTGTGGTTAGCTGTACTAAAAGCCCATCCAAGAAATCTGTGGTCCAGTTTTGGTTAGTGAAACAATTAATTTTATTCTTCTTCTTAGAATTTGGTCTGTGGTTGTACCTAGTTAATCACACTCTCCTGCATTAGCTGATAATTTAGCACTCTTATCTCTCTTTTGTACAAACCATTTCTGTATACATGTTTAGGAAGCACACATACACAACAAATGTAGTGTAGGAACACTTGTATGTTTCACTGATAATTGCTTTTTTAAATTTTTGTATTCACATTCACTTTGGTTATGTGAACTGCAAAAACTACTTGGTAGGGGTTGTAAAAAAACGATCAGTGTTACACCCTTTACAATTTTAAATAGAAATCACCATTCTCTAGGCTTTCTGGGTGGCAAGTTCTACTCCATCTTCTATATACAATGATGCAATGATACCATGAAATGTAGTAAGACCATGCAGAAACAACTTGGCCATTTTCTGAAGGAGGGCATGTTAAAGGAAAACATGTCACTTGATACTGAACAGCGGACAGGGGACTTCAATACTATGTGTATATTTATGTACTAGGTGTTCCCCACTCTGGCAGTCTGCTAAAGACAGTATTCATTTATCAAAAATGACACAAGCATTTGATCAGTAAATGTATGAGCAGGTATATGTGAGTGTTTGTTACACTGTACAGGCATGACAGATATGAAAGTTGTGAAGCCTAAACTGGTGAGACAAGCTTGACAGGCCCTTTGGCACACTTTTCTATAATGGATAAATGGGCTAAAAAAGCTTCTCTGCCAGTTACTTCATTGACAGAGAATCACATAATGTAACATGTAAAGAGAAATCCAACTCGATGCCGGAAAATGGGTACACCAACTTATGTGTGTATGTGTGTGAAGACAACCAGTAAACTGATCTTGCTTACTTATTTTTTTATTTACTGTTTCTCTTGCCCACCTTGTCTATATATCTCTTCAGACATACACTCCTTTCCATCAATCTGACAGCATCTGAAAGTACTTGTTCATTTATGGAGCTGCTTACTTTTCCATAAAAGTCCAGACAGCAGTGTTATTACTGTATATTGGGTTTCGTAAAATTTAAAAAGCATTATCAATATGATACAAGTCTGAATGCATGCAGTTGCGGTAACGGATACATTCACTTAAGAGTGAGCTATGTCTGAATTAGGTTGGCTGTAGTGCCGACTACAGTCAGTGCTGACTGTGTAATTTACATCAATGTTCATTTTTTGATGGTAGCAATAAATAAAAATATGGTCATTTCATTGTCCTGCATCTCATCTGATCATGGTTTAGTTTGCTGACTTGCAACATTGCTCTAAAATAAATGCTAAACATGATGAAAGATTTTCAATATGAATTACACCACTGTGTACACTATTAACCCTCATGTCTCCATCTATTGTCATTTCTGTTCTAATAGTGAATATGTCTCTGAATTTATTACACTATATTAATTAGCCAGAAAAATACCTTTTTTTTCAACCTCACAGTGTTTCCCTGGCTCAGCATCAATATCAGTAATACCATGAAATTTGGGGCTTTTATAAAAACTGAATGGGGGATTCAGATTAACTGCTTGTTTTCAGTGAATCGAAAGCTGCGATGATTCACTGCTATGAGAGGTGTTATTTTTCTGCGGGGACACAACACTGGAACAGATTGCCATTTGCTACCACGTGAGGAGGCTCTCAAAAAATCTGTAGCTGACTGCCGTAGCCTTCGCACATTTCTAAATCTAACAAATTAAATATCACGATATTTATTTTGGTTTTGAAATAAACTCAGACAAGCTCAGCAGCAGGAAGTGACAGTTGTTATTTGAAGTGAGGAGATACTCTCAGAAGATATTTAAGTAGACTTCACTACATTTATTGTTGCAAAATTTTGTTCTGCCTGTGCTGCAAAGCAACACATTTAACTTGTTTAACTGCCTGGAAACAAACCGCAAAATACAGTATAATGAATGCATAAAGGCCAAGGAAAACAACTGTTGCTGAAGTGTATTGTCCAACGTCGACTCAGACCTTCAAACAGGTGAGCCTGTACAGCACATCCTGTACAGGCTCATAAAGATGCACTGAAATCACCAATAAAACTGCATTCAGTCTGAGTCAAAGATAAGTGTCCAATAAACACAGTGAGTAATGAAGGCTTCAGAAAAATGGTCAGCACGGAGGACAAAAGTTATGTTATCCCCTCGCGCAATTATTTTTCCAAAGCAGCAAAACCTCTGCTGTATGCAAAACATCAGAGGGGAAACAGAGCGAGATCTCAGAGCTGCCGAGTACTTTGCTCCGAGTTTTATTCACATCCATCATGCAGACACAGCCAATGTGAGAAGGTTAGAGACTTTATATTTTGCTTCTAGGAGATTTACCTAGGCCAAGTTAATAAACACTTTATTTTTTTGTGTAGATGTTATAATTAATTTGAATGTAGCACCTTGTACAGAAGAAAAAAGTACCTTGTTAATTTTATTTTGTGCTAAATTTTGGTAATTTTTTTGATTTTTTGATTTATCTTTTAAACAATTCACTGAATTTAGGTGAGTTTTTTTTTAATACAGATTTTATTTTACTACAAAGATTTGTACATTAGGGGGAATGCAGCACATAATGAATGTGAAAGCAGTGTTATGTTTACGTGGAAGTGCTATGAAACATTTTTGCCATTGAAATCAATGAATAATTGTAACATATAATCATAATCTCAGTATTGCCACAGTTCTGCAGTCCCTCTCTCAGGCCTCTCACATAACTTCTGCTGAAATGGATTTACCACCTAACTGGTCAATTAGACTTAAAAGCATATGCACACATTCTGTGTAATGAAGAGAAAAAATAAACCCCAGGTATTTAAAAAAGAAAAAAAAAAGAGGGACGTGAGAAACATTCTTAGGTAGCTGAGAATTTTTCATACAAATATTATTTATTCAAATATGATCTGAAGTCCTTTTTTTTCATAACTTTGTATTGGTAGGCTGAAAGGCCCTGCAGGGGTTAAAGTACTTTACAGAACACCCAAAGGTTGATCATGATAATAACAGTGAGAGATCAGAGGATTTCTCTATAAACATGGCTGTAAGCAGGATTACAAATTAATGTTTAAACATGTCTTTTACACACCTAGTTCAGAAAATAAGTGTGCTCTCATCTCTCCACAGTGATGTGGATAGGGACATGCCCTTTTCAGAGGCAGAGGTGAGCTAAACCAAATTAACCTGTATGACTGTACACTGCTCTTCACTTTGAATGCTGCATCGTTTTCCCAGAGCTATTTTCTTTGGACTATTTATGTAAATTTTTCCCCCCCATCTTCTCATCTGTTAATGCAAACACTTTGATCCAAGTGGAGACACTTCACACAAAAATGACATCTGAGATTTACACTGGAACAAGATTTAATCAACATGAACTGGAACAGACCTATAAAGAAAACGTTTTTCTATATGCAGATTTTACACAAAGACGAACTAAGTATGGGTCATTCGATGTGAAATCAGTGAGCGTCTTCACCATGACCCTTTCAGAATCAGCCACTTCATTACCCAACACAAGAGCTCTGTCATAAAAAAATGTGGAACACCTTTAAATATAATGCACTCCACAACCATAAATCACTATAATCTTAATAAAAATGTAAATATTCCAATTTATGACAATACAAGTAAAAACTGAAAATGTTGTAGCTTTGTAAAAGTGAACGTACCCAATAAATTACATGGCTAGTGTATATGTATAAATATGGACACTAAATAAACAAACACACACAAACACACACAAATCACACTTCCCTGTATATTACATTTGTTGACTAGATCTTTGGCCTTTAAGCGAACTGTCTCATTTGTGGGTTGTGCACACAAACAGAGATGTAATCTCTAAAGACAAACAGTGAGCTGGCGACTCTACCGCTAATTGGCAACAGAGAGGCTGTCACTGAGTGGAAGACGAACACTGCAGCCGTGTCGTCTCATTAGAAAGAGAGATGGGGAGAGAAAAATGGGAGAGAGAGTAAAACAACAAGATAGCCAGTGAATGTGGTGGAAAAGGGTGGGGTGGAAGGTTGACTTCAGCTAAATGATAGCTGGGAAAAGCTGCATGCAAATTAAAGACACACAGACAATAACCAGTGGCAAAATGCATTCACCCATAGGCACTGAGACAGTGTATATAAATATATTATTAGTTTGCAAATGAATGTACTGCATGTAGCTGAGCAAAACACAGTTTGAAATAGATGGCAACCACTACTCGAATATGTGCGTTTGTCACTTGTTCTGCTTTTATTCCAAATCAGCTCAGCAACATATTAACATTTTATATTTCCCTACTTTGTTTTTGATGCGTTGGATATACAAATCTTGCCACCTAACAACCATAAAAAGTTAACCAAACAGAAACACTAAAACAAAGCAACTAAATGACACTAAATGTGAATACTGCTTTTTTTCAAAGCAGTGGATATAAAAATTTAAACTTGGAAAACAATCAACGTGAGCTTAAAATGTAAAACTATATCAATGTGAAAGATGCTGCCACACCAAATGCCAAAAGGACAACATAAACTACTGTCCCAGTGAAGTTCATCTTAACAATAACAATCTCATTGCAGAGGTATTACTAAGGTTAGTGAAGTGAAGCAACAGGCCAAAGACAAGAATCAGGCTAACTAGTTCAGAATATATGCATTGGTTAAACTTGAAAGGTGAAATTAGCCGCTTCTAAAATGCATGGTGTTGAGCCAGGCATGACAGAGGGGAAGAGAAAACAGAGAGTATAAGATGAGAAAAGAAAGCAACCTAATAGCACAATGTAAGACCTGCAGTTAAGCTTCTAAGTAATATCCCCCCCCTTCCAAGTCCAAAAATCACTCCTTTGGGATGCATTTAAAGTATGAATGCCCCAGTGTTTCTAAATTGGTCAACACAGGTGACACACCGGTCCCACAAAGGGCCATGTACTGTGTGCAAACTGGTTGATATCAGGACAACAAAATTAGTCAAAGTGGTGCACAAGTTTAATTTGACCTATTTATGATTATTTCTTTCCTTCAGACTGCCAATCAGTAGTTGTTAAAATTGAATTAATCCTTGATTTTCTTTTTCTTTAAGCTAATGATAGTTGCTTATTCTGGCTGCATACATATTCAACAGAATTCTGTAAGCCACAAAATAGGTCGCGCTAAAATTATTCTTAACCCTTTCTCCCAACTTTCTCTGATCTTTCCAACTTCCATCTGAGTCCTTATGTAACATGTTTCTTTTTTGGATACACATTTGAAAGTGTACTAATGTACAAATCTGTAAATATTTTTATGTGCACTTAAGTCTCAGGAGGTCAGTTGAGATAACATAACTTGGCTGGTTAAAGAAATTACATATATTAAGTAACTTTACATTACAAAGCTGTGTGATCAGTGCCAAATCCAGTGCCTATATCTAACAGATTATGTGTGTGAATGTGTGTGTGTGTGTGTGTGTGTGTGTGTGTGTGTGTGTGTGTGTGTGTGTGTGTGTGTGTGTGTGTGTGAAAGAGAGAGAGAGAGAGAGAGAGAGAGAGAGAGAGAGAAGTTTGTTAACTGTCAAATTTTTTCTCCTCTTGGCAATGCATCATTAGGTAGAAACATGGCTCCCGGCCTCCCTCTGAGCAAAATGAAGCCTTGGAAGGACTGATGGGAGGAGGAAAGGAAAACGACAGGGGGAGAATGACTCAAAAAAGTAGAAAAGAGGGAAAGAAAACTGCAGTGGATGACTGCAGGGGGGTTATGTACACAGATGAGATGAAAAAAAAAAAAAACGCAGCACAAAGGAGAGTGATACAGACTAAAAGCCGGAATGAGACAGCGAGAAGGCAAAGGAATGTAATTCATTTTAGATTTAAACCTCTTATTGTTTAATAATGTAACTTGTCAGTTTTCCAAGTTCTGCTTATGAAAAACAAAACCAGTTTGCCAAACTGCGGCACAAAGTAAACAGATAAAAAAGACATCTCTCTGTGTGTTTATGTCTCAGCACATTCTAACTCACAATGTCTCCCTAATAAGCCTTGATCTATGTCTGACTATGATCTATTCTTTATAAAATATCTGTCCAGATTTTTTCATCAAGCTTTGTTCTCGATGTCACATCAGTCACAAGACCAAACTCCAAATCCCTGCACGCGTGCGCATGTAATATACACACAGCAGTCACAATTATCAGGTTAATTGTCCTCCTTAAAATTAATTTCATTAAGAAACTTAATGGTCTTAGTCAGAGACAAAAAAACTAATATTAACCTTTAACCAGAATGTTTTACAAAGCAAAAGTGTGTTTTGTCTTTCTCGTGGGAGCATGTGCAGAATTACTGGCACATTAATTAAAAAGAGCATTTCCCCAGACTTACTTGTTTATACTTCATGTTTAGAGCAAGTGTAACAAAGTGAACAGCTGAAGCAGCAACCATCAAATGTTGTTTTGTATTGAATGACAACCCAGACTTCCTGTACTAATGTTTGAAGGAGGCACCTTTCAGAAACCGGCAGTAGATTTGGGATCTGATTTTTAGTACATTTTTAACCTGAATAGGTCCGACTTGCTCATCCTTAATGTTACCACTCAGTACCCCTCCTTCATCTTGCTGACTTGAAGTCGTGCCCAGTGTCCATTAGTAAGTCAGCTATGAACACATCCATCTGGACCATAAAGAGCCCCTCTCTTTTCATATATATCCATAAAAAGTATGAAAAAAAAAAACTTTTCGGGGGTAGCACTTGGCCCAATCCTGACACTTGGATTTGTTCACAGGAGGTAAGGTTTCAGCCTCCTTTACTTTGGCAACGTCTGAGCACTTCACTTCTTGTACTGCATTACTCTCCAGGCGTCAAACACACAGCACCTGAAAATGATTCAATAAAATAAGTATTTAAGCTGAAATGGCTTGAGCTGGAAAATCTGCATAGAGATAATGATGAGGTCCATAACTGAGCAGGCAGTGGAAAATATGTGTATGATTATGTGTAGTATGCGAGTGTTCTTGTGGGCACATGCGTGTATTAACTTTTTTAGTTTCCATTCTAATGTCGTCACCCACTGATAAGAGTTTGAGTTTATGATGGTGGAGTAAAAGAATGCAATGCTCTCCCAGTAATCATGGGGGGCTGATGACTCACTGCCATTTCTTTGATGCTTCTGTCTCTCTCTATTACTCTCAGAAGAAGTAAAAGGAGAGATAAGCAAGGACAGAAGAGAAGAGAAACAGAGCAGAAGAGTAGCCTGCTACAAAAATGCTTTTCACCAAGCACAACAAATTACGGTGACATCAGGGGATTTGAGTGACAAAGAGGAAAGAAGATGGAGAGAAAGCTGGTGGGAGACAGTCGGGGGGATGGAGTAGGGTGTAGGGCGGACTATAAAGAATGCTGCTTTATATGCAGTTTGTCCCTTAGATTTGTCATCTGACACCATTCCTCTTACTCAGCACTTTTAGTGGAGAGGGACTGCTGAGTGCTTCAACCAGAGAGGTGGGGAGAACACATACGTACCCACCCACACACAGACAGACATACACATTTACAAATGCACAGGTAGCATCTTCGAAGTGCTGAAGAAACTTTTCATGTTACAGTAAGCTGTTTAAAAAAGACAGAGAGCTGCCTGCGTGTCGATCTATGAAACCAGACTTTTCTCTTCTGATATTTTTCAAGGAGTAACCTATTTACTAAACACAATGAAATGAAGGCAAAAAAACAAAACATTCTGTCAGGTCAGGTGGTAGAGCAGGTCACCTACTAATTGGAAGGTAGGTGGTTCGATCCCCGTCTGCTCCAGTCTGCATGCCAAATATCTTTGGGCAAGATACTAACCCCAAGTTGCTCTCCGATGCATCCATCGGAGTGTGAATGTCAGATAGAAAGCACTTGCATAGAGAAAAGGGCTTGTGTGAATATGTGTATGAGGCAAGTTGTATAAAGCACTTTGAGTGCTCAGAGTGGAAAGCGCTATGTAAGAACCAGTTTAGGTCTGTTGACTGAATGTTTTTTGGCTATAGGAGATGAAAAAGCATACAAACTTGCTATTCTTGGTCAGAAGAGAAGTCAAGCAGGCCAAAACAAGGCATGGTTGATAGCTAAAGCACAGCTCAAGACAAAACATCATGCAAATCATAACCATTTCTCTGCTCCTCAGTTAAATGTTAAATATTTCTTTCAGAGAAATGAGAGAAATTGTAATTGTAATTGTAAGAACAACACAAAGGTATACAAATCTACACTTACAAATAAGCCTAATTAAATGTATGTATAAATATCTTTTAAAATAAAATACTAATTCTAAGCACAGAGAATGAGTGTCAAACTGCATATGTTTTGTGACTGGGCGGGGTAGTGCTTATAGATTATTGACCTCTGCTGTCAAAAGCCAACAGGAAAATGACAATTTCAAAACGTCTTCAACAGCCATCCTCTTGTGGGAAGGTAAGCCACAAAACCACTACATACGTTTTGGTTCTTTAGCAGTCTCTTTGCAATCTAATTTGTTCAAACAGTTCAGCCTGTGAGGAGAAGAAATATAATTTCATAAATCCTTTCTAAATTAAAACATGAAGGAGTGGGTATTGACAAAAGCGAGTTAATCCTGCTGTGAATAGGGACATGGGTGGTTTGTGGGAAATATAAATAATATTTAAAAATTAAGACACAGCCCACTGTAAAAGCTTCTGTGCATACAATTAGACACAGAAAAAAAACACGCTTACAATTACATACACACGCCCAATAATTACTATAGTGAAAAGGCATATGAAATAACCATGACTGTGTATGGGTATTCTTGCAGAGCTAAACCCACAGACAAAATTACTTGAAAAGAGAACAATACTGTATAGTTGTACTTATAAAAATGACTGAGTTTAGCTTTGCACCAATTTAAGAAAAATCTGACAATTTTGATGTCAGAAGAAGAACGGGAAATTGAAAAGAAAAAGTAAAACCACACAGAGTTAACACCAAAACAATGAAATTAAATGCAAGATTAAAAAAAAGATGAGATCACACCCAAACCCAAACACTTAGAGCCTCTTTTGCACAAAAACAAAAGGAGCTTAAGAAACTACAGTGATGGTGAACGAGTCCCTGCAAAGTCAGCATCCTCCACTATCCTTACGTCTCCTTTGCACTGTCTCGCCTGTCAGAAAACGCTTCTGTTCCACCCAGCATGCCAGACACAGCAGCTGGGAGTGAATGAGTAGATTCCAATTGCACACACAATCGTTAAAGACTCAATAACCCAAACCAGAAGTTTCATGTTTGCCATGCCCACTAGCTCCACTGTGTCTGGTTTCACAGATGCACCAAATGCCCACTGGGTACATTTTCTTACTTTCCATGCAAAACACAACGTGGCCTCTGATACTGTAGTAGCACAAGTTCACGTGGTGAACATGCTGCACATGTTTGCAGGCCACAGCTAAATGCCTTTGCTGCATGTCAGATAGTTCTGATCTCATTGTTGTCCATTAATTCCTGATAAAGGGCACCTTGTCAGGCACAGCCTTTACATGACAAGGCACAGAGTTTGTGGATGGCAGATAGAGATGACGACCAGTGCACAGGTGCAATTAAAAGCGAGATGTGTTAGGATCCCCCATGATGATTTTTTCCCCCCAATTTCACTCCTCTCCTTATTCTTCTTTATAAATATCATTTCTGTAAATACAGTATAACATCTACGAGCCAATAAATGACCTTCAGGATCACTACAGCTGAAATGCAAAACAATAACAATAACAAAACAAAAGGCAATGCAATAAATCAGTTTTATTTTGAGTGGATGGTTGACTCTGGTGTGCCGTGCTGGATTATTGCTTTGCAAACCTATGCAGCTGATATAGGGAATGGGTGGAGATAGTTGGAGTGAAGCTGGTGATAGGTTTATTGAAATGTCACTGTGAGTTGTGTGGAAGTACAAGCTCTATCCTGAAGAGGGCTGTAAGATGACTCAGCTTTATTGTGTGTGTGCTTGTATGTACTATATACCAATTTTGTGTAAATGTCAGACCTCGGTTAAACAGAATTCAAATCATTCTTATAATACAACAAGAGAGGAGTGCACCTTATAAGAAATGGCACAATGGCACTTCTGCCCTGGTCCACTCAATATGAGTAGGTATATGATCGCATCACTTCCTTTTTTAAAAAGGACACTCTACATTAACAAACATTGGTGTAAATAAACTAGAGTTAGCAATAGGCTAATTTTCCTCTGTAATCTCTGGCTACAATCAACCTAAAAATAAAAGAATACATAATATCAACATTAATATCAAAATCAGCATACTTTTGTGCATCATACATATGCTTGCTTTGGATAAAATGACAGCAAAGTGATATTTAACATCTAAATTGTAATTCAACTTGTATAATTACAGTTGGCCCTTCAATATGTTTTCATGTTAAATTTAAAATGACAATAATGGTGAGAACCCAGATATGGCACACCTACTGAAGGGCAAAAACTGATTAAGGGATTCACTGATGTGATTACTCACAATCACACCCTTTCTCTTTTCCTGTTATGCTCCTAATTCCATCTTAGGTGGTGTTAGGTGCCAAGAGGACCCTCTTATGGCCCCAGTTATCTAATTGAGGACGGATAGAAAGCACTTTAGCTTTTAGCATTTGGTAGAGGAGTTGAGAGAAAACAACAGCAACTGGAGATGTATCTGAATGTTAGCACACATGATACAACTATGCCCAGGTAAAATTCTTTCCCACTTCTTTTGTATGAATCTTGTGTTTTGTGTCGTCATGCTTTGAGAGACCATTTTTTTGCCTTGTTGTCCTAATTTCTTTAGTTTCGTCTTTTGACTGTAATTATTTATCCATTCAGTGATCATTTCAATCTTCTCAACGCCCATAATATGGCATGCATGACATTATGAAACTTCTCTTTTTTTTAAAAAATTCATACCTGGCTTTTTCACATTTCATCTACTACTCATATTTTGTTCTCAAACAGTAGCTTTTCTCAACAAATGCAATTTTGTGTCCTTTCTTACTATCTCAGGTTCTAAGCTCCTCGCTCTGATACTTCCACTTTTCCCTTGTGACCAACCAAACTTCTATCCATTCATTCATCAAATCCTTCTAATTTTATTACCCAATTTATTACCTTGTCTTTACTCACCAACAGTGAAAAATCCCTTTGGACTGCTATTAGTTCTCTAAACAAAAGCTACCACTGTTTTTGTGCAGCCAATTACAGCAAGATAAAATATTCTTTGTCCAGATGTTGCTTTCCTGCGGCAGATGAGCTGGAGTCCCTGGAAAGGTTTAACCCCACAGTTTGAGTTGAAGAGTATCCACATGTAAAAATGAGGCTAAGCCTTGTAGACGGAGCAAGGAAGTGTGTGTATAAGTGTGTCTGCCTGCATTACTGTGTGGAAGAGAGAAAGAGGGAATCACCATGTGTGTATCTGCATGTCAGCCAGGGCTCTTGGGAAAGTATGTGAGCCATAAATGTTAGAGGCTTCATCAGAGTGTAAGAGAGAGGGGAAGAGAAGAAGATGGCATGCAACATATTCTTTTTCTTCCACATACAGATACCAGCCTCATCCCTGCTGGACACAAATGTATGCATGCAACATTTTTCTCAACAAATCCAATAATGAGGATTGAAAGACATAAAGAAATGTCAGCAGTGCCTTCTGGGAGATAGTGATGTATTTCAACAGGGCATTGTGGGTAGCTGAGTGCTGTGATGCACATTTTACAAACACACACAGAAAAAAAATAAGCCCAAGCCACTAGGGTTGAAGCCCCCATCTTCCAGAAATAACTTGCCGTGCAGCTGACAAAATGTAGAGTGACACAGTGAGCTGTCTCCTGGCTTACCTTTGGCCAGCGTGGCCCACAGGGCAAACACTCAGCCTGTAAGTCCATCCCATCTTTCTGTCTCTGTTTCTGAGTCACACTCTGTCATTCTTCTCTTATTTCCTTCTCCTGATTTCCTTACTCTCTTCTTTTCCCCCCATCTTCTGTGCACTGCCATCTCTCGTTACATCAGACTTCACAACATGCTTTACAGTGTCCTTCTCTAAACCTTCTCAAAGCGCCATCCCCCTGATTATTTTACTCCTCTGTTGCTTTTTTATCTTTCTCTCCTATTCTCATTAAGATTTTCCCTTTTATTTCTGTTGCTGTGTCCCTCAAATTATTCCTACGGCACTTGTGTCAATGCAATGACCTGATTTTATTTTTTAAAAAATTTTTTTTACCCTGTCTGTATGTAACAATATGACATTCTTATTGATGCAAGAGGAAAAACAACAGAAACAGAGAAGTGTAAAAATGTCATGGGATGAGAATTTAGAAGGTTTAGAAGGTTTAGCTCAGGTGTACCAGTGCTACTCGGACATATCCACTGGAAAAAAAGACCATCTTATTTTAGGACAAACAATATCAATGGGAAGTTGCTAACACAGCTAAAAAAAAGTCCTGCACACTGCATACGTGCGTGCACATGTGATCAGTGCATGGGTATAGTACTGATGGCTCTGCTTCTTCAATGTGCCATAATTGGCTTTTTCAATGAGCAAATGCCAGTGAAAATTCTAGGTTAGAGTTAATTATCATTAACTGATCAGTGACAGACCTCTAATTACAGCTGGTTCATCAGTGAAGTATGCCAGCTGGCTAAAAGGTGCCTTTATTTTGCATGATATGCAAAATGCCAACTAAATGGGAGAAAATGCTTAGGTTGCAGTCATACCTGTTAACCAGAACATGGACCTGAGAGTCAGCTGTGTGGTACTACAGCAGTAGTGTTGATAATTTATTTAAATTTTTGGTCGTGGGCAGCACTGATGACTAATTAACATAATCAGAGCTGCTTGTCCTAACCAGGATGCAGAATTGTGGGAAGACATACTTTAACCCACCTACAGGATCTAAGACAATGCTTTCTTTCCATTTAATTTAAAATGTTGAGATGTGCATCTAAGTATAAACAAATTCTCAGCAATACCAACAACCATACTGCCGTTTTTTCAATGTAATTTTCCTTTACTGGGTCTTTCATTGTAACCTTATTTGCTTGACTTACTTTAAAATTGAACAACCTATTGTAATATGGATTAAATGAAGATTATTAAACATCCCGCTGTTTTTCAAGGTAAGATTCTGGTTCTTTTTGTAGGTAAACACAGGGGAAACTGCAAACAGGTATCACTTGAAAAACTGTTCTACTTCTCAAGACTGAAAATAAGCTGTTCTACTCTTGGCAAGTGAGATATGAACAGGCAAAATATTCATCCATACCAAGCAGAAAAGTATTGGCTCGGCCCAGAGCAGTAGCAGAGGGCATTGGCTACACTTTATACACCTCCTCCTCCTGTAACTACTTAGTCTTCACCCTCATTGTTTCAAAGAAAATGGCATGAGGAGAATTTCTTCTCTCTCCCTAACGCTCTCTCTCTCTCTCTCTCTATCAGTGCCTGCCTCACTCTTTCTTGTTCTCTCTTTGCCGTGTCTGCTTCCCTTTGGGGTTTCCATACCCAAGACTGTTCGCTCCATTACTATGCATCAGGTGATCTACAGACCAAGTTTTAAATGTTTAATGCTGAGTTGACAGACTTGGTCTCCAGCCAGCCATCAAGGAAGGCCATAGCAGCCTGGTGCGGGTTGAATGCCTCACCTTTCAGAGGCAGATTACAGATGCAGACAGACCCTGATCAAGAGCTCCAAAAGGTGAGGGAATAAATCTCCCGTGACAGGGAGGTTGTCTTAGCCTTTACACCCAGTATCTCAATTGAGGTGAAGGGGTAAAGTTGTTTTAAGTCATGCCACCTGAGAGAGGAAGTGCAAAGGAGACAGGAGAAGAAAAAAATGACAGAAAAATACTGTGGTAGGTAGAAGGTGGGAGGGAAAAAAGAATGAGTATGAGACTGAAAATTATAACAAAGGGAGCTATAAAAACATAACACACAAGGACTGATGAAAGGAGAATGGAAAGGATGTGTGTGCCAAATATGAGCACAGAAATGAAAAAGAAAGCCGTGGAGGATGGTTAGGAACGCAGGGTCTGATAAGGTCATGGAAGCAACAGAAAAGTTTGCAAAACACATTCCACAGCATGGGGCAAAATCATGCAAATAAAGCTGAATAAATAGAAATAAGGTTAAGTTAAAAGGAAGAAGGAACAAAACTGACAGATGACTGACAAGTTACTGGCAGCCCACTCAAGCAGAAGTGTACCACAGAGACATAAGACAGATGGAGAGCAGCACAGGGAGGGACAAGAGTGTGGGAGGTAGTCATGGGACACAAAGATAAAGGTAGGGAGGTTTAAAAAGTTAAATAACAGGCTGGGCAGGTGAAGACAGAAGAAAGGGCTTATAAAGAGAAAGTCAGGAAAGAGAGGAGAGGGAAGGCAGGAACAATAAGTGACAAAGAAAAACACTCAAGATTAATACAAGCTGGATGGTTATGAGGACTGGCAGGGAAAAAAAGGGGGGAAAGGAGTACGGATTTAAAGATTAAAAAACTCAAATATTTGAGAGGGGGGAGAGACAGAAAAGTGCGTTTTTAGCACATCTCTAGTGACAGTTACATTTAGGCCAGACTGGGTAGAGCGAGTATCATGGGCATATCCCACTGACAATATGACACTTCCACCCCAAAACTGGAGTAAAAAGAGTAAAAAACAGTAAATGGGGTTTCAACTCTTACCACTACTAAAATATTCACGATCCAGTCGTGAGTTCAAAGGGAATTCCCATATGATGACATGACTTGTCAAGACTAGCTGATCCCTCCCAAAAGAGAAAAGCGGAGAAATAAACCCTGTCTTTGGAGAATGCAAATCTTGGAAACACTTTTAATCATTGTGCATCTTCTGCTACAGGAGCAATGGAGCAAGTTGTGTTGTTGCATTAGAAAACATTTACAAGGGAACAATAGCTGACTTTGCCAGTCAACCTCATGCCACGTTACTCAAGTGCACACTCACTGGTTTTACCGGTCTCTTTTTGACCAGTGACTTATCTGTTTATATGACAACATGGATGGTTGTATCTTTAAGATTTGCCCTCCCATTTTGAAAACATAACCATTAGGGGTCCATAAAACAGAATTAAAGTTATAAAAAATATACACTTTATGCAAACAGAAACAACAGAGACACACTAAACTCACTTTTTATATAAATAAAAAAAGTTTTATCAAACTTATTAATCCAACTTTATTTGCCTTCCAGCCTTTGAGCTACTGGCAATGATAGATTTAAGCACCAAATAATGATGAGCACATTTAGCTGAGAAAATTTCTATGGCAACCACAAATTACTTAAAAAAAAAACAAAAAAAACTACGACAGCTAGGAACACAAGCAAGCTCATTAGAGATGGTTAGATGCACATCTCGAGCTACCGCAATGCATTATGGGTATCTGTGTGTGTGTGTGCGTGTGTGTGTGTGTTTTTGTTTGTGAGAGAGAGACGGCAAGCTAGAAAGAAGCAGTATGATGCATTTGCAACATCAAAATTTCATTTATTCCTTACACACATAATGCAATCAGAAAATGCAACACAGGGATGAATGATGGGTGGAGGTGCAATGGAGCAGTAAGGGTATACAGGAAGGAAGACTGAGACAACAACAGGAAAGACTGATAGAGTGAGAGAGAGAGGAGGGGAGAGACAGAGAGAGATGGAGGGATCTGCCTTATTTCCAACACAACTCCAGTGACAGACCAATTCTTCATTAACCAGTGTCTTTACAGTGTATATGTCAAGCCTGGCGGCCAGACAACTGCAGAAGAGTGTGATCATATTTTATCTATTTAAAATGCCGAAGGGAGAAGACTATGGTGCCTTGCAAAGCTGTTAGCTGAGCCTTCCTGCTGGGCTTTGTACAGCACTGACATATTATACCGAATGTGATGGTGGAGACAACTGAACTCACAACTTCACAGAACAGCATATGGAGATGTAATGTTGCATACAGTAAGCACAAAGCAATGAGTCACGTGCTGGGATGGAATGTTATATGACATGCCAGGAATGTTGGCATATGAATACCTTGCGAAAACAAGGTAAGCGAAGTACTCCTGGAGTGAATACAACTAACAAATTCTACCTTCTTTTAAATAGCGCCCAGAAATTGAATAGTGTATTACACACAATTACTTTTAATTGTGTGGGTTTTTAAAAAATAAAACATGGAATGTAATATTTGTGAAATTTGCATGTGTATTCATATATTAGCTACAGATAATTAGCAAAATATAAATTCTATGGCTGTTATAAATACATGATGTAAAAATAATACACCACAGATTTCCCTCTATCTGCAAATTTGACGCAATGCCGTCTATCACAGGAAGATACATTACAAACACAAGTAGCACTGAACAAAACAGACCACAACCATTGAAGCTATTAGCATTCTTCAACCTTAGTCAGGCCTTGAAGATATTCATGAATTGTTATATTTCTTGCGAGGACCTGGCCACCCAGTGCGTTAACCTCTGTACCTGCAGTCTCAGGGAAAGTGACTTACTGTCTACACTGGAGAGAGTCTAAAGTTGAAATGCTTACTTTGGTCAGAATCACGAGCAATAACAATGTGAAAAAAAAATCCTCTGGTTTTAAAACTACCACCAAATAGTTTGGTCAAATTTGATCAAGCATTTGGCGAAAACATTAACGAATCCTTGTGGGAACTAAAGTAATACATCTAAATACCGTTTCAAACATCCTTTTAGCATCTAAAAAAATCATTTTTGGTTGCATTTGAATGAAAATTTAGAAGCTGTCTTTGCAATAACGGGGAAAAAAAGTGTGAGTGACAAACGTTTGCCTTGACCATAGGTTTTTAATCAATGTGCTGAAAAAGCTTTGTCTGATTTCATGGATTTCATAAATTTTGAATATAAATAAATGCTTTAAGCAATCATGAAATTTAAAGCATCAACTGAGTCACGACTGCTGATCACGCAAAATAGGTTCTGCCTCCAGGTCTTATGACTTATGCTGCACAAATCCTTAACATATTAAAATAAAAAGAAGAACAAGACAAACATTAAAATGGGGTTCCTGCAGATTCGCTTCTTGAACCCCTAAAAATTATAAAGTTGGCATGGTGTAGCATAGCATATAACAGTAACTGACTGGGCAACACACTGACAGCAGCTTTAACAGGCTGCGAGGTGAATTACACAGCAGGGTTACAGAACTCAATTAAAATGGCTAGTCAATAAAATATGACTGCAGATCCACCACACTATCAGGCAGGCCCTCAAATATTAGTCAAGAGTAAATTAAGTCTGTTCCCAGCCAGCACTGCAGTCAATAAAAGGTTAGCAAAAACAGGTTTGACATCAGTGCTGGCTGAACTATGAAAAGCACTTGACACCCATCTACCCACCCCAGCCTTTTAGTGTCTAGCAATACAGGTCTGTTTGTAATGTAGTGCTTCCAGGTATGACGTTGTGTCCCAATTCAGAGGCTAGATCCCAGTGCCAGAAGGGATGTTGAGCAGAACGCTCATTTAGATTACAATAGGAGATATGTTTAAAGGAAACATATTAGCAGGCTCCTGCTAAGTAGAGAATGAGTGACAAATAGCATTCAGTGGTAAATGTAACAATGTAAATTTGACTGTACTGCCAAGAAATTAACAGCAAGGACAGGAAGTTAGCAAGAAAAGGGATATTAAGGCCTGAATGCCATTGTTTCCTGCTATTGTCTTTTATTTTATGTCATTCAAGTGAGATTTACCACTTACTAATAATATTCTTGACTTTAAATGTCTGGTAAAAAAAAAAAAAAAAAGACATATTTGTACTCACTTCAAATTGAAAACTGAAGTGGTGCACAATGGATTGAGACACAGGACGGATCAATTTAATAGGAGTGGCTACATAGTTCATGAAAAACTAAAAGATGGCTGCACCTCTCAAACCTTGTCAGCATATTTGGGATATAAAACTGCAAGCGTTGAACGATCGAGCCTCTCAGTTGGACTGTATATCTGGCACAGTTCAAAAAAGCATGCACAAGGAGCAAGAATTCCTGGATTATTAAGGTTTAAAAAACAGAGAATTGATAAATACTTTGGTATTTTCTGAGCTCTTTGCCTCCCACGCTCTTTAATGGCTCTTTCCATCACAGAGTAATCTTTCCATTTTCTCATTTTCAGATCGATGGAGACTCAAGGAGAATGAAAGGCCTATTTCCTCTCAAATGGGGATAAAGCTTAACACACGGGGCCGTCTCATGTTTTCTAATCATGTCAGCTAGGCTACAGAACTAGTGGCACCAAGTGTAAAGCACAAGTAAATCTTTGAACAGTAGAATACAGACAAACATTCAAAAGATTCCAGTGTGCTATAAAAAGCAGAGCTATAGTTGCTTAAGGGATATAAATAACAGTGTATCATTAGAACAGTGCAGAGTGGGAGAGACAGTCGACAGAGAGAACAGTTTCATGAAAACAATAGAGCGAACAAGTGAAAGCAGTGCAGCGTCTGTATCAGAAAGGTACCCTTCAGGCACCCACGCAACTGCATCTGCTGTGTATGTGGAGGTTTTGTGTAATGGGAGGAGAGGACAATGGAGCAATTGAAGGTCTTAGCAACAATGTTTCTCCACTTCTATCCAACAGGATCTTCCCTGTTGCCTGACCCCAACACTTAGCTTTGCCTGTAAACAGAGGATCCTCTCACACGCATTCAGTCTGTTAGTGTTTTTCTAGTACATCAGTGTGTGGTCTCCCAAGTCTGGCTCATTTCCAGACTTGGGAGATTGCTTTACTAAAATATGCAACTGTGCTGCTTTAGACCAGCTGAACCCCTTTAAAGCTCCCAACACCATATGCAGGAAGTACTGTAACAAACAGATATGTATGTTATTACCATGTTACCATTTTGTTACCACAATGCGAAAAAGATTTTCTTTTCTTTTAAGTACATCCTTACTGCTTCCATAGCGATTAGGTATATAGCAGCCAGGTGGTGCTAATTAAACACACACGATTACTTGATCATCAACAAGTGTAGCCGCCACAAAAAAGCAGACTTTTTGGTAATTTGCTGATCTAACAAATTTAGGAGTTCTTCTGACAATGTGTATGAACAAATGACAGCTTGGCTGCCAGACTTCCTCCTTATTTCTTGCCTTAGAGTTGCAGGCTTCTCTCTTACAACACTGTCACTACTTTCTCTGCTTCACCTGGATGTAAACATTTTTCCTTACATAGATAAATAGGGGCGGTACAGTATGCAGATAGTATGCAAATTGTATTGAGATTGCAGAAGGCTGCTGGTTCAGAATGATTCAAATTTACACTAACATATGCACAGTGGTGAGAACAATATAGGCTGGTATGCATGTTTCATAAATCCAATGGTAATTTTGCGTGCATTTATTGCAAAGGGTAAAAACCTTTCCATGCAAATATTAATAAAAGATACCCAGTATACTTTGAACAGATAAGACCAAAGTGGAGATGTTTGACCCTAGCACATCACCCGCAAAAAGCCCAAAAAAGCACATCAGCACACAAACCTCAAGCATAGTGGTGGAGGGCTAAAAATAGTTTTGCAGCCACAGAACCTGTACCTTGCAGGGATTGAGTCATCCATGAACTCCTTTGTGTACCAAAGTGTTCTAGAGTCAAACAGGAAGCCATTTGTCCAAAGGATGAAGCTTGGTTGAAACTAGGTCATGCAACAGGACAATGATCCAAAACACAGCAGCAAATCTACAACAGAATGTCTGAAAAATAAAAATCAAGACCCTAAAATGGCCCAGTACAGTCCTCAGCCCCATTGAAATGCTGTGACAGGACCTTAGGACGGCTGTGCAAAAACAAATGCCCCCAAACATCAGTGAACTAAAGTAACGTTGTAAAGAACAGTGGCTCAAAATTCGTCCATAACGATGTGAAAGACTGATAAAGTCATACAGAAATGTATGTTCTCTGTATGAATTTGTTCAGATTCTGTATGACTGAGTTATTGCTGTAAATGGTGCTTCTCCAAGCTATTGAATCATGGGGTGTACTTAGTTTTAGGAATGAGCATTAGCAAAAGCTATCCGTAAAACTTTATAATAAACAATACAGTTGGGTGCACCCTGTGTTAATTGCTAGAAGTCAAAATCCACATTAG
The DNA here is from genome assembly GCA_015106755.1 of Etia nguti. Lineage (NCBI taxonomy): Eukaryota > Metazoa > Chordata > Actinopteri > Cichliformes > Cichlidae > Etia > Etia nguti. Next base: position 21,077 of record VUQG01004135.1, read on the forward strand.
CCTTTTGGCTATTCCATTATCATTCAAGACATTGCTAACAAGACTTCAATAGCATGCAGGCAAAAGCAACCGTGAGCAATTTGATGTTCAGGTAGCATTTTGCA
>VUQG01004136.1:0-10170 GCA_015106755.1 Etia nguti
CAGTCTTTTTCTTTGTTTGAGCAAAAGGAATCTTGACCGTCTCCAGTTAGTCCAGAATGCTGCTGCAAGGCTTTTAACTAAGACACGAAAAAGAGAGCACATTACACCAGTGTTACATTCATTACACTGGCTTCCAGTACATTTTAGAATTCATTTTAAAATCTTGGTACTGACTTTTAAAGCTTTGAATTGTGACGCTCCTGCCTACATTTCTGATCTTTTAGAATCCCACGCTCCCTCTCGCAGCCTGAGATCATCTAATCAAAGGCTGTTGGTAGTCCCACGAACTCGTTTTAAGACCAGAGGTGATAGATCTTTTAGCGCAGTGGCCCCCAGGTTGTGGAATGCTCTCCCTCCATCATTACGGTGCCTTGATTGTATTTATTCTTTTAAAAAGCAGCTTAAGACTCATTTATTTAGATTGGCTTTTAATTAGATTTGTGCTGTATGTTTGATTATTAATATATTTTATGTATTTCTGTTTTATATTACTGTGAAGCACTTTGTGGTTTTTATCCTGTGAAAAGCGCTATATAAATAAATTGATTTGATTTGATTTGAGACCCGTCTGCGTAAAGGAAACGTTTTCCTGCAGACGTGCTGTCTCACTGTGATGGATTGATTTGTATTGGCCTCGTGCAGCAGAGTAAAAATTATATTACTGAATCATGTTTTGAAAATGTCACTGGAAATGTGTGGAGAGCAAAGCATATGTTCATTTCCCAGATTCGTTCCTGTAATGCGCGGTATTCTGTTTGATTCCAGGTCTGAAGCGAAGCTACTCCTGTGAAGTCTGCAGCGTCACACTCAACTCAGTGGCACAGTACCATGCACATCTGCAGGGCTCAAAGCACCAAAACAAGTGAGTGGATCGCAGTAATGTTCACCGCAGCCAAACAGCTCATTTCCACATCAAACTGCTAATGCTGCTGTGGCAAAAGCTAACATGTTGTTTTCTTTGCTTTCGCTTGCATTTTTCTTTCTGCTTCTCGAGAAAGAACCAGACACGCTACACTGATAATAAGAATGTTGCAGTGAGTGCCATTGCTAAGCTTTTGCTGGAGGCAGGCAGTGAGATTTTTCTCTGAATTAATTTCAGTCAACAAATTAAAGGACAGTCTATTAAGGGGAATTAACTATCTAATTTAGCCTCGTTTTGGTTAGGTTGTTGCTAACTTGCTGACATTAGGCCTAAAGTGTGGATCTTAAGCACTTATGCAGTACAGTCTACCAGTTATTCAGTCTGGCTGATTGGACAGAGTGCCACTTCAAAATTGTGGGCTGAACTTGGTTTTTGTAGTTTTGTGGGAATCTACATATCTGTTTTGCCCAAACCTGCAAAAAGCCGCATCCAGTTACAAGAGAAATATAGCTCTAGACAATAAGTCCTCATGGCTGCACCTTACCACAGCTTTTTATAACCTATATCCACACATATCCTGTTTACATTACCACCAAATGTATTCCTGCTAAGAGACATGACATCATGAGATTCATGACATCACCTGTTTCCTGCTCCAAACTACCATCATTACCAGTTTAAACAAACAACAACCTCCCATGGAGAAAAAATTACATTTCTAAAAGCCTCTTGAGGCTGGGTCCATATTAACTGTAGGGATGAAATTAACGTGTTTACTGTCTGCCAAATAAAACAGCTTTTAATCTCTATAGCTGGCTAATTTACAGGAAGCAAGGTTGGTTTAGTTATGTATGTATTAATTTTTAAAATCTTTTTCTTTTTATTTGGCTGCTCCCTGTACAGTTCCATCTCACTGGGGATACTGGAGATGTCACACTTGTACATCTTTACCTGCTTTAAATTTCTAAAACACATTAAAGGAAGACACAGCAGCAGAAATGTGTAGTTAAAGGGAAATTTATGCTGGAAGCATCTGGAAAGACTGTAGAGTAACTGAGTTTATTAGAAAAATAAACAGAGAAATACTTGCTACAGTCTAATGGGAAACATCCCTCTTAGGTCTTTATGGAAAGGGTTAACATAGTGTCAAGTCATAGGAAGCTTAGATTTATGTTGACTGAAAGCTCAAACTTAAAGCTCTGTAACAATAACGTGTGTTTGTGTCATGACACTGAATTCAAGGGTAACGATGTACTTGGAACTTGGAACGCTTAAACTTTGTTTTCCCTTCTGACCTCAAATTACCAGCCACCTGTGTATTTGTTTATTATTCTGTGGGATTCTCCTTTGCTCAGATTACGTGACTTAAAGCAGTTTCAGTACTGCACACTGTGTGGGATTCCACATTGGCCTTTGGCAGTATCTGTGGATTAATGGGGCTTACATGGTGCATGTCCTAGAATTAATTTCCCCTGTTGGCCAGCTCTGGTGGAACACCTCCACGGGGATGCTGGCATCAGGAGACGTGACGTGCCGTTTAACAGCCTCTTTGCTTTAGTCATGGATGAAAACTCCACCTTGTCAGAGCCACTGACATCCCACCTCACGCTCTGAGCAGGGCAGAGGACTGGCACATCAGACCACTCGTCTAGCCACCCCACCCCATCGTTACCACCCAACCAGCCTGATTTTGTCCACATAGTCCACAACTTTGCCTCAGGTCTATTTAGGTCATTTGCCTAATGCTGTTTCACATGGAGTGAATCAAAGGCGTCTCTGCTCTCCAAAACTACAGAGTGAGGCTAAGGATAATATCGAAGCTGTGCCTTTTCACATGAATAACACCGTAATACAAAAGCTAATGAAAGTGAAAACCATTCATTTCACTATGGCTAATGGGACTTACATTCATCCATTTTGTTAATTGATTGTCCAGTTCAGGCTTATAGGAGTGGGATGGGGAGTGGGAAGGCTGGAGCATGTTGCAGCTGTCATAGAGCAAGAGGCACAGTCCATCCTTGATAGCTTGTCAGGGCTAACTCAAGAGACAGAGTCACACTCACATTCACAACTAGGACTTATTTAGAACCAACAGTTAACCTAGCATGCATGTCTTTGCACTGTGGGAAGAAGCTGGAGTACCCTGAGAGAACCCACTCAGGCACAGGGGAATAAGTAAACTCCACACAGAAAGGCCCCAGTCAGGATTAGAACCCAGGACCTGCTTGCTGCGAGGCGTTAGAGCTAACCACTGTATCGACCAGTGGTAACATAATGAGGTCCTTGTATGTGCAAGTAATCTGTTAAAGGGGGTGGAGCTGTAAAACTTAATTAGGCCATAATTACATTACACAGAAGTCATCTATTAACTTTGTTTACATTACATTTATGCACAAACAACTAGGTTTGTGGTTTATGCCTTGTACAAATCTTAAGAAGACCTGTGAGACCAGCCCAAACTGGATTTTGCTTTTTGAGAAATCAGTGTGTTCTACTTTTCTGTGTAGCATGAATGAGAGAGAGCAGGTCAAACACTTTTACTAAAGTCTGTATCTGCTGTTATTGATGCCCTTTTCCATTAGTGGGTACTCTTTGCATGGTTCACCGAGTCAGGTGAGGCTGGGATCTGTGTGCGGGTCAATACGAGGAGAGTCACGCTGTGGTGCAAAACGGGAAACAAAGCCCACAGGCTTCAGGGCTATATGGACCTTTATTGCTTCAATGAACTAAGGTCAGGAAAGCAAAGAGGAAATTCAATTTTGACTCAGGAGAGGGGACTAATTACACCATGACAGGTGCACTAATGAGAAGTGTGATCTATACTCCTCTATTGAGACAGCTAAAAGAGTACAACAATCCTGGTGTTTAAACTATCTGATTTGCTGCCGGCACCCAAAGCAGAAATCTCTAATCTAATGTGGGCTTTTATTAGGTGAACTTGGCTTTATGGCCTGTTTTAGTTTCTTTTTTCCCCTTTTCTTTTAGTTTTCTTGCTGCCGCTCTTTCGCCTCCTCTGTTTCCAAACCTGAAAACAGCTTTGAAAATCTGTTTTGCTGGAGCCCCTCTCTGTGGCCACTAAGGCAAAACAAATAGTGCATAGCAACCATTTACCAATCAATGTGGAGATATGCGTTGATATTTGTTTTTGTTTTTCTTTTGTTTTTCTTCCCTGGTTGCAAAGACCTGCTGAGAGAACAATAAAATATATATAAAGCATTAAGGTCCTCTAAGTCTCCACTGGTGATGACTGAGAAGAAATAAAGCCAGTAGAATGAGTTTTAATCCTCTGAGGTCTGTTACTCTAACAAAGATGGACAAAATGATCCATGATTCACCAACACAAGGTCTGCCTGTGGAAGTAGTGTAGCGGTCTGTCTTTTAACAAGAATATAGTGACAGAAAAAAAGACATCTGTTTCATAATGGACTTTAAATTATTTGTTTTGTGTTTTGTTTTCTGGAGTGTAATATTAGCTTTTAACACTGTGATCTTTATGTGTTTCGGGATGTTTTTTAAGCTTTTGTTAGGTCAGCAGAATGCAGATGGAATAAGCATTTGTACAGATTCTCTTCCTGCTTATTATTTCACTTGAATTATCGTTTTGGCTTCATTCTACAAGACAAATTGCTTGTTAATTGCTGCATTTCTGCAACATAGATGGGACTGCACTGTCATCAATTGGTCAGCTCAGGCTGACAGCATAATTATCGTACCATTACATCGTCCCAGGACATCTATCCATCAGTGGCCATTATGTGTGTGTGTTTAGCCTGAATGTATAAGCACACATGTGTTTGCATACAAATAGACTTTAAGAATGCTAATAGGCTGCAGAAACAATTTGGATTCGAAGGTCATTTTGCTGACACCTTTGAAATTTAAGCAGGTCATTGAAATGGGGCTCTCATTTTTCATTTGGTCTTTCTTGAAAGATTTGTGTTGGGATTTTTTTAGCCTTTTTTGCTCTTTTTTTGACAGTGGAGAGATAGACAGGAAACAGTGGAGTGGTGACACACATAAACACTTGCATAGAAGTGCTTTTATGAGTTAAAATGGTTTCATTGTTAATCGGTTGTTGTGTAGCGCTTTCTACTCTACTCAACCACTCAAAGCATTTTATACTGCTTGTCTCACACACACTTTGTTCTTCTTTTAAGTGTTTTCTGTCTAACATTCTCAGGGTTCAGTAACCTGCGTAAGGATAGTTTGGCATGCGGCGTGGGGCAGCCAAGGGATCAAACCACCAACCTTCTGATTAATAGATGACCTGCTCTACCTCCTGAGCCACAGGCAACCTTCAGTCATTTCTCTGTATGGAAAGGAAGCATGCAATCAGATTTATATCATCTATATGCAAAAGAAACATGCCTTACATTAGTATATTAAATGGAGATTTTACCAAGAATCTACGGATACTTCAGTCTTTAATGGCAAGTACTTTTTGGATGATACTGAATGGAAACATATTAACTCTGAGGCTACTAATAAATAAAGCGAATAAAACTTCTCTGTAAGATCAAGTTAACACTATTTCAGAGACCCAATGACAATGCAGGTGCTTATTTCAGTCAACACAACCAGTGCTGTGTTGGCAGCTGACAGTGAGGAGCTGTCCAAGGACAACTTTACAGGGAGCAACAGATTGAAACCCACAGGTTATAATAAGTGTAAGTAATGGATAATAAAGGATAATCAGCCTCTCTGACTGATTCCCACACAACAACCTAATGCTGTATCTGATAACTGTAAATCCGTTGCTTCAAACTGAGACTTAATTATCTCTGCTTTATCCAGTGTGACCTACAAGTCTTGTGATAGCACAAGCAGAAGTGAGAAGAGTGACAGCTCTGTGAGATAGGACTTGGAAACCATTGTGCTTTGAGCTACATAAATATCATGAGACATCTGTAAAACATAAGCATTTGAAGGCGGTGGGGGAGTTGGAGAGCAACTAAACACATTTAAGTTGTCATTTGGCACTCGGGTGTTTTGCATAATGTGTAATGCAGGCTACAACTTGCAGTATGTAGTTAAGACCTCTACAAGGAGGCTGCAGAGAGAGGCAATGAGACTGTATTGTTATTGTTATTCATTATGATAATTGTTATTGAGGCAGCCTCTAAAGGATGGTGTACTGTTACACAGCCACAACAACAACAACAACATGCGAACAAGTCTGACATTATGATAAAATTATAAACATAATTAAAAACTGCTCACATATTTACTTTATCACCTTTACACTTTGTTATGTTAAAACAGTAAATACAACTTTAACTTCAAACACAGGTGCACCCTAACAGGTTCAGAGGCGATACTTATAAGCTAACCAAGAATACATCAGATACTCACAGCCAAAGTAAACAGGTTTTTCCCCTCAGCCCTGAAAGGCCGATGGAGATATTATCATCACCCCACAAAACGGTGGGCATTGTGGACACCCAACTTTGTGACAAATACCATAGTCGCATCTACCAAAATTCTCCAATGAGTCCGAATCTCAGTGACCTCAACCTCAAGGTCAAGGTCAGACACCAATTTTTCTGAAAATCTTGTTAATATTATAACTCGAGAAAGATGCCACCTGGGATTTTAAAATAGATATCATAAGTGTATCTATTAGAGAAGGGCGAATCGATCAAAATATTGATAGTAGTGTCGGTACCGCATCGATACTAGTTCGGTTGGATCGATACTTTTTTGTTGCTATCCTCTAAGTTCAGTATGTAGTCTGGCCTGCTATTTATTAAAAGTTTGAATCTCAGTGACCTCTACTTCAAGGTCAAGTTCAGAGGTAATTTTTCTGAAAATACTGTGAGTGTGCTAACTAACAACAAGGAAGTCATCAATTTAAACCAGGAGTACAACTACTAGGAGGAGAAGGATAGCACTGGTTACATGCTGTTTTTAACCATTAAATAATTACTATAAAACTACTTTTTTAAAAAATTGTCTTTGTTTCACTTCTGATAAATTAAAAACAAAAAACAACAGAAGTAAATCTGCATAAATGAGTTTTAGTTTGTATGGCTTTTGCTACATTTAAAATGTATTGCTTGCAGTTTAACTTAAACAAACAAAAACATATAATCTCTAATATATATTGTCTTCCTTCTCTCACCCCAACCAGTCGTGGCAGATGTCCGCCCCTCCCTGAGCCTGGTTCTGCCAGAGGTTTCTCCCCATTAAAAGGGAGTTTTTCCTTACCACTGTCGCCAAAGTGCTTGCTCATAGGGGGCTGTATGATTGTTGGGTTTTTCTCTGTATGTATTATTGTAGGGTCTACCTTACAATATAAAGCGCCTTGAGGCAACTTATGTTGTAATTTGGCACTGTATAAATAAAACCGAACTGAACTGAATTAAATTGAAGAAGATTATAGTGTTAATAAAATCACACTGAGATGTAGATCAAGTGAACAGGCATGTGGTGAACAAATTGTGGACCCAGATGCTGGATGCAGCACACTGCCGTACGTCAAAATCAAAAATTTATATTAATGCTGGTAAAAGGTAAAAGGAAACAAAAAGCACAAACAATTATTTGCTGAACAGGAACAAGGTGACTGAAGGCTGAAACAGAAGGCTGGAGATTTGCACACCATGAGGGAGGATATGACAAAGAACAGAGGGAGAAGTGGACAATATATACACAGAAAGGCAGAGTGGACACACCTGGGAGCATAGCTAAACAAAATCTAACTGACAAGAAAGTGGAAGCAAAGTTGAACATGACACACAAAAGACAAGTGATTGTCAAAATAAAACAGGAAGTGACTAACACAGAGACCAGGCCAAAAACATACAAAGTTGACAGAACAAATAGCGAACCTAGACAACAGAACACAGGGAGCCCAGGGAGGCTATAATGAGACATAATACATGACCAAGGAAATTAACAACTCAGTAATATTACCAAAAACAGACTAAAACAAAGGAAACCAAAGACTACAAAAAAGTTAAAATACTGGGAGGTCTCAAAAACTCATGTATCAGATAAGATACACTTGGCGTTAGAAAATTAAGCCAGATTTTTATTTTTTACTCTTCAGTCAAACTATAATAAACTGCCTGGTGTTGTGTTATACTGTTGCTCTATTGTTATATTATTGTCTGTTTTTTAATGTTTGTGCCAGTCAGTTTCACAGAGTTGGCTTAATAATTAAAAAGGTATGAAAACTGCATGTTATTTTTGAGTGACTTGCCACCCATTGATTATAAACCGCAGCAGTCTGACGACAAAGAATTCTTCTGGTTGGCACTGACAGGTCTATCCACAGTCTCTCTTTAGTGTGCTCTCAGTCGATGCAGTAGGCTAGCCTGGGGAGCAATCAGCCCCTTGAGGCTCAATCCAGCCCGTCACCAATCACCATCAGCACCTGCATGATACTTCCCCCCTTCCCTTCTATTCAGTCAGTTTCAAAGAAGTAAAACGTGTGCATACAAATGATCACATCTTCAAAGCATAAAAGACCGCTCACTAATAAGCCTTGACACTTTTCCTTATTGCAATTCAGATAGCATATTTACCCGGTGTGTTCAAACGAAAGAACGTTCCAGCTGGTAGCATTTGTTTTCTGTACAGTGTACGCAGGCTGGTAAAGCTATCTCTGCAGGGAAATAAACTTCTGCTCATTTAGAAACAAAAACAAAATGGCCTTTGAGACAAACTTGGGAAACATCAGTCAGCCGAGATAGTGTACCCATTTGAAATTCTGCCTCCATCTAAATTAGCATTTCAGGGCCAAAAACACTGTGCAAGGAAAAAAAAAAGTCTATTTTCCTGCACCATTCCAGTTATCGGCCATGTTGGGGCTGTTTATTCAATAAGTCATAATTACTGTTTTCTAATGTAGTGTTATACTTCATATATCCACACATGCAGATACACAGCGCTTTTGTAATCAGGAAAGGAGGGTTGGTCATGTCCAAGTCATGACTGGTGACTGGTGACCCCAAACCTAATCTTAAACCCTAACTCTAACCCTATGGTTTTTTTTTGGAGGGGGGGTGATGCTGCCCGATGCACCACATGGCGTAGGATGAACTAAAGACACAGGATTAGGTTTTGGTTCAAAATAGTATCCGACTGCAGGAACAAGCAGACAGAACCAAAGCAGCCAGCAGTATCAGACTGTAAACAGCAGAGAAGGGAAAGCTAGAACAGACAGGCACATCAGCTGAAAAAAGTCCACAAGTAATTAAAACAAATAAAACAGGGAACAAATTTCAGAGAGAAACAAAACACATACAGTAACACTAAGACAGGAAAGCAGTGCAGGAAAAAAAAAGAAAAACACTTTAAAACACGAAAGAGAAACAAAAGAGGAGTCAAGGACAGGGTAGGAACCTTGACACAAGATACACAAGATCTTTCCACTTTACCGTCACATTCTTATCCTTTGAAGTTGTGAACTCAAAGTAATTTGCATACCGTTATCTCTCAAAGTTGCAGACCGCTCAATCATTTTTGTTCTGTCTCCTGCATTAACCGAGCTCAGCCCAGTGCTGTGCATTAATAAACATCTACACATCTCTTTAATCAAGCAAGAGACTTTACTGCTCAAATAGTAGCTGTAATGTGATTACTGTGTGTTATATTACTATTTTACAAATACATGTCATGTGATTGCAGTGATCTGTTGATGCCAGCACATGGGTATAAGTCACTGGTACACTGAGCACCATGAATGCATGAATAAGGAGTTGGAAGAGCAGCAGGCAGTCATACACTGCACTCTTTGTTTAGCTGTTTATTTGTTGGGCTCAACTACAAGACATTTGCTATATAAATATCTGATGGCCTTGTTAGGAAATAATAGAGAAGCTTCTTGCAGATAGGAGAAGTATAACAACATAAGAAAGATAATACATCATCCCAACAATATGAAAAGTACTGAAATATGAGTTTGAATCTGTATTTAAAGGTTTAAACCAAGCTTTAACTATGTGGTTGCAATAATGGCTCAACTTTCCTTTGTTATGTAACAGTCGCCACAGCGTGACGTCCCAAACTCAGGACACCGGGAAGCAGATTAAAAGAATGCAAATTTTTAATTGAAAAACAAGCCACTATTATTACCAGGGGATGAATGAGTGGAGCAAATAAATCTGAAAAGGCAAAAATCCTGGAACGGTCCAAGAAGCTACCTGCCCACTAAGGGCCAGATTTACTAAATGACAAGATTTTCTATGCTCAATTTTTTAAATAAAAAAAAAAGAATCTGCAGAGTTTGTGTGTGTGTGTGTGTGTGTGTGTGTGTGGGTGTGTGTGTGTGTGTGTGTGTGTGTGTGTGTGTGTGTTTTGAT
>VUQG01004137.1:5902-16717 GCA_015106755.1 Etia nguti
AGCACCAGATGGCTCGTTTTATGGTGTGAAATGAATGATAAATGTAACACTTTCACAGTTGTTTTCTGCTTGCTCTCTGATTGGGTTTAGCCATCTTATTCTCACAAGCAATGCCCTCCATTCTCTGCAGAGAGCAAGTCCAAGCAAGAAACAGCAAAACAACAGCAGTGCTGGTGGAAATGAGCCCGTGTTTGCGCACTTAGTGGCCCATTAATCATCAGCCCTCCCCCAAAACCCAAGGTGACACTGTAGGGGCCACTATGGCACTGGCCACAGTCCGTGCTGAGGTGATCTAGCACGTGCGCAGGCTAACATTAGTGTAGTATCCCAAAGGGGCATTTTACTTACATTCCCATTCCATCTCGCTCCTGTCTCCACTACTTGTAAATCTCCCTCCGTGTCACCTTCCCATAGTCTGTGCACAGTACCCATAGGTGAGGCAGTGAGGCACTCAATTGAGCAGCAACAGTTGGGGAGAATCAATCGATGTTCGCAGCAGGTGCAGCGTTAAATGGGCTGCTGGGCAGCATATGACCTCTGAATTGGGAAGCAGGCAGGCGGGTGGCAGCCTGAGGATATGATATGGAGCTTATGTCCCACAGGGTTGGCACACAGAGCCAAATAGTTGAATTAGCAGAGACTTGACCCAGATGACGCCAAAATTCCTGAGTAAAGCGGTTTATATTAAGATAAGATGTGTGAAGTAGGTAAAGGAAGGTGAAAAGATAAGAGGGAAAGAAGACAGACGTAAGTGCAGGTATCATCTCTCTTTGTCTCTTTCTCTGTCCCTCATTTCCTCACACTCTCTTTACTTTCCCATTGCCCCTTGGCATTTTCTTAGATCTGATTCAGAGTGGTCCCTCAGCATGCTCTAAAATTCGATATTTGAATTTCTGTGACTGCACTTGTTTAGTTCTAATCCACTGACTATTGATCTGAGGCACAGTGATTTCTACAAGGGGGTATACTGCTTATTTCAAACTTTAAATGAAAATTTCAGTCCAATCAATAAGAATGGCGAATGCAATAAAATACAGCTGCCTGTTGGGTATTAATTATCCTCACACTATCGCCCATTTAATCTCCATTTCTCTTCTTTGTCACAAGTATTGCATGTCTCTCTCTCTCTCTCTCTCTCTCTCACACACTCACACACACACACACACACACACACACACACACACACACACACACACAGTTTTTCTCTTTCATTATTTATTCTTATTTTATGTTTGTTGCGTTCAAAGCTCACATTTACATTCTTATCAGTGAAGACGATAGCTTTAACTTCAGGCGTAATCCTGTTACAAAGCGGCTGAAAATGTACATTTCCTGTTTGAAACACAGGTGCAGATTTGAACTAACGCTTCACTGCCTCCACCCCCCCTCCACCCACACCCAAAACCCTCTCCCTTCCCCTCCACACCCCCACCCAGCCACTACAACAACTGTCACAGACAAGTTTTCTGTGGAGTGTTCAGAATTGCAGCAAATCAGAACATTTAATCACCTGTCACATGAGTTTGTGTCTTTGTGTTATTCTCTGAAGGGACCGCTGTCTGTTATATCATTTCTGGGACACTGACTCTGCAATAAATAAAACTATAGGACAAAAAAAAAAATCCAGACAGCTTGCGTCTTGTCTGCATAAGAAGAGCACTACCTGTCTATATGTTTCAGCTGTCTCGCCTGAATGTTTTGTCTAGTTTGATGCTATTTGAGGCCATATAGTGTATTTTATATGGTGGGGTATTTGACATGTGTGTAGCTTCAGGCCCTATAAATAAAACCAATTTGCTTCATACACAAATCAAAGAGAAGCCGGTGCAGTATGAATCACTGTGGTTATGAACCCAGACACTACCTAAAGCGACTGTCAGCTTCATCTTGTAAAAACCTTTCGTTGTCTTGCATTCATCATCTGTACAATATAAAAACCATATGCTGTATGCCAAAATCGCAGCACTGTGAGCGTCTTTAAATCTGTGCCGGTTCCATCTCCATTAATTCGGTGACTGTGTAACAAAGTATATGAGTGGATGTGTGCATGCTTGTGTGTATAAGAGAAAGAGTGCCACTTAATTAGACATAGGGGTTAATTAGGGTTGTGTAGAAGCTGTGTCAGATTCAGCAGCTGCCCTGAGGGTAGAGCGTAGTATAACAAGCTTTATTGACTCACTGGCCACAGAAGTCTTAAGACAAAATTACACAAACAAATGAAACCCTGTGCACAGAAACAGACGCAGCTCGTGGAATTTAAAAACTTACCAGTTATGTTATTTAGGGTTATTTTTAAATTCTGTTTTTTTCCATAATAAATCAATATTAAATGTAACACTAAACAGTAGTTTGTGTAATATCATTAAATTGTATATATATATGTGCTTGCCAAGCACTTTGTTAGGTACAACTGTGCAACTGCTCATTAATGCACAGGCTCTAATCAGCCACTCACATGGCAGCAGCTACATACATTTAAGGATGTAGATATGCTAAAAAAAAAAAAAGACCTGTTGAAGTTAAAAACTGAGCATCAGAATGGGCTACATCAGCAGAAGACCATACCGGGGTCCCACTCCTCTCAACTAACATAAGGAAACTCAGCCAATAAATCATACAGGTCCCCAAAATTGACAATAGAACCTTGGAAAAACATTGCTGAGTCTCATTTTCTGATGCAACATTCAGATGGAACGGTCAGAATTTGAAGTAAACAGCATGAAGCCATGGATCCATCATACTTTGTATCAGTCGTTCACCATGCTGGTAGTGTGATGGTGTGGAGGATATTTTCTTATCATCATTTGGTCCCTTTAGTACAAACTGAGCATTGTCGGTGACCATGTCCATTCCTTTATGACCATTGTGCGTCCATCTTCTGAGGGTTCCTTCCAACAGGATAATGTGTCGCATCACAAATCTCAGATGATCTCAAACTGGTTTAAGAAGTAGGATCATCTTGATACAGAACAGAACAAAAGGCAGCCGACATCAGGAGAAGAGCCTCGAATATCTTCCATGAAGCCTGGAGAACTATTCCTGAAGACTCCTTACTAGAAAGTTCCGGGTGAAGAATAAAGCTGCTCATATCAAATATTGACTTTCAAGCTCGTTTGGATTGTTTTTGCCTTTTACATTGTATTTCCATGGATGCATATGTTTCATTAAACCACTCTACCTATTTCCCATTTTCCTAGCAACATACAAAGAAATAAGGGATGTCTTGAGACTTTTGCACTAGACTGGAAGTTTTATTATGTTATTTTGAAAGTAACCCTAAAACTAGTAGTGATGTGTTTTTTTAGTTATGTTAGAAGAGTTTCAGCAAATACAAAAGCACAGCTGTGTTTGTGTGCAAATCACCCAGACATAAAGCCAGACAACCCGATGAGCTCAAGAGGCAGCAGGATGTTGTTATAAATATGACCCTGTGACCTCAGCCAAATCAACTGCTCTCCACAGATTGTCCCCGCTGCCATCTCAACAGCCGTAACAACTGACAGCATCCGCTCTAACACAATTAGAAATGCACACACTATCAAAGAGCCTGAAAAAAAAATGGCAGAACATGGGGAGACACAGGGAGGGACCAGAAGAAAGACAACATAAAAGAGAATAAGCAAGAAATAGGTAGGAGGACATGAGGGAAGATGGAGAAATGAGAGCAAGGAAGCAAGCGACGAGAGTGTGAGAGTTGAAATGACAACGGGAAGTCTCCTTCGGTGAGTCAGTGTTCAGGCAGGAAGCCTCAGGGGTCAACAGTGTGGTATGAATACCAAGAGGAAAGATGACTAGGTGAAATCCTCAACTGGATAACCTCACCTCCCTCCGCCACCCTCCTGGCATGTAGGCAGTCCCCCGAGAGTAACAGAGAGGGGGAGAAGCGGGAAATATGGAGGGACAGCGGGAAGTTGAGAGAGAACAAGGGCAGTGCAAGGTAAAATGAATTAGTTTTTCATCTGTGTATTGAGATGAAAAAAGGACATATACCTACTAAAAAAGGCAGCCATTTTTCACTATTTTATTTGCTGAGATGTACTCATAAAAGCAGGTCTTAAAGGATGTTTTGCCCTCTGTGCCACAGGTGCATTATTTTACTTCCTGGGATTTGCCTCATCCCATATATATCATCTTAACATGGTCATAAAACTGCTATAAAATGATACCCCTGACTCTGATAAAAATAATTCAAATATGGCAGCAAATACTTATGCTGTGAAGAGACACTCATCCAGTAAACATCTAATTTGGTCCTTGGTGTACTCTGTTTATATTTTATTGCTTTGTTAATTATTTTCTAGTTCTAGTCTACACTTCATCGGCAATTTTGTGAGGTACAGTCATTCAAATGCTTGTTAATGCAAATATCTAATCAGCCAATGCACAACACATTTAACCTTGAAGCAGATGGGCTACAACAGCAGAAGACCACACCGGGTCACCCACTCCTGTCAGCGAAGAACAGGAAAATGAGGCCACGGTTTCCACCAGCTTACTAGATAGGGACAATAGAAGATCAGAAAAACATTGTTCGGTATAATTTCTGCCGCAATATTCGAATGGTACAGACACAAAAGCATGGCTCCATCCTGCCTTGTCTCATTGGTACAGGCTGCTCATGATGGTGTAATGGTGTGGAAGACATTTTTTTGGCACTCTTTGGGTCTGTTAGTACCAATTAATCATCTTTTAAACACCACAGTCTACCTGAGTAACTGGCTTTGAACATCACAATGAGTTCACTGAACTTAAATGGCCCCCACAAAGTCACCAGATCTCCATCCAATAGAGCACCTTACGGATGTGGTGGAATCGGGGATTCTCATCATGATGTCCAGTCGACAAATCTGCAGAAAGTGAGCGATGCTGTCATGTCATTATGGACCAGAATCTCTGATGAATATTTCAGGCACCCTGCCGAATCTATACCACGAAAGAATTAAGGCAGTTGTGCAGGAGAAAAGGTGGTCCAAACCAGTATTAGCAGGGTGTACTTCATATAGAGTCCAGTGAGTGTATATCTTCTATTTAACAGTAACTACTGGATTAGTCACGGATGCTGTGCTTTCCTTAGCCAGCAGTCAATGTGCTTTTCTGTGCTGAGTGGTGGGTGCTCCCTGTGCAGTTGCCCAAGCACATACTGTATCTGCCCTGCTGTGGATGACTGACAGTTTAGACAGCTGCTGACAAGATTAGAAACACAGGCACACACACACAAACACATAGGTGCTTGACAGTCTGTCATGCACACACAGACTCATCGTCCAATATAAAGAGAGACTGGACCACCTAAATAAGATTGTGATGTAAAGACTGAGAGGCACTCCTTGTTTTTTTAATGAACAAACTCAATGTCTCTGAGAAATCCTGAATTACTAAAAATATTCAGTATTTGCCTGCATAATTTATTTATGAATAAATGAATGAAAAAGAGGTAAACCATTGTATGTACTGCTTTATAATTTCCTTACATCACTAGAAATTCTGAGTCACCCTGCCCCGTGAGGTACTTCTGCTCAAACAATGTTAACTGGTTCACATAGGAGTTTGTGCAATTTTGAACCCATCATGATTGATTTCTTTTGGCAGCACAGCGAGCATTTACATATTAAGCACTTGATAAAGGTGGTATATCCAATATGTTAGTAAACAGCTGCCTATTTACCCATCCGACAGGTCCCAAGTACCATTAGCATTCACTTGGATTTCCCTTTCCAGCAATTTGTCAAATGTAAGTCCAGTAGTCATTCTCTTTTACGCTGTTTTGGTCCACACCAACTCCGAGGGGTGAAATATGGCTCCTTAGCTGTTAAATGCTCTGCTGTTGTGGTGCAGATTGTATTCATGAGAACAGGAGCAGAGAGAAAATAAGGTAGTTAAGACCAGCGAGAGCGAACCAAAACAGCAAAGTTGGCACGGTAAAATAAAAGCGCCGCACTGAAAGGTGTTAAAGCACTGCAGAGCTGTGTGGAGCTTTAGTCGAGTGATCACACACCATGTTTTTCCATGTCACGAGATCATCATTAAATAGAGTTTCATTAAGCTTGCTCTTTCTAGTGCTTAGTTTGATCTAAAATGTTTGTAATACAGAAAAAAAAACTGGATAAACTATCCTATCTTTGGAAATATGCACACAGATTTTAAAACATTTTCATTCAGTTTCCATTTAGCTTATCTGAAGCTTTGCGTGCTCGTTAATTTGTCTACTCCAGCTATGGATTGTTCCAGTTTCTAACTCTTAAAAAAAACGTAAAACACTTTTGTCCTTTAGTCTCAAAGCCAATACATAAAAGCAGCAAATCCGAGCTTTCTAAGCAGCAAACCTCCTACTGTTTTCCTGTTGTCCTTGTATCTTCCTGTTGTCTCTTCCTAGCTTTCTCTCCGTCTCTATTTCTGAGTTGCTCTCTTGCACCTTCACTTCACTCTGCCATCTGTTAGCACACTAGTCCCACGTCTCTGCAGTGATCTTCATCTTAATAATAGCACCTTGGTGAAAACTTAACATGTGGACAAGCAGGCCCAGCAGTTCACAAAGCGCTGGGTCAGCATGCATCAAACTGGACCAGGAAAACAGGAGGACTCATGTCAGCACATACTGCTGCTACTCCAGTAATGCCAGTGCCGACCGAAGGCAGCCTGGTAGAGATGCTCACTTTACAACGTGAATCTATACCTCTGACATGGCCATTGTGTGTTTCAGCTCTGTACTATTCCATTTCCAGACGGCTATCGCCATCATCATAAGCAATTACACTCTATAACGTGGACTGACATACGTTATGAGTGGCAGGTTGATTTGAATCTTGCTCAGAATTACTCTTCAACTCTCTCCCCCCTCTTCTCCTGCTTTCTGCACCACTCCTATTTTACTCAGTCGGGCTAATATGCAAGTGATTACAGACGCATTAATGAATTTTCATCTCCGCACAACTCTGAATGGGGATTCGTTTATCATAACAAATGCCCACCAAAATAATTTCAACCTCTTTGCCTCAAATTAAATTTTGGAGGGCCTCAGAAATGTATTACTGCAGTGTTTTGGCATGCAGGAGGTCTGGCAGGAATACTTAATTGAGTATATTTTTTTTTTTGCATAAATGCGATTTGGGCTTGTTCGCGTGGACTCCACGGCGGTGCCTTTGACACAGAAATGGACAATGAGGAATTTCTACACGACTAAACGTGTCCCTCTCATAGCAACACTTAGACAGTTGGTTGTTTGATCACCTCCATTATCTAAGCGTCCTGCTGGCCCTGACAGCCACCTCCATTTCATAGTCATTAACAGGCGGCGGACGTGCACTTGTGTGTAAATGGCTAATATTCCCCTGCTGACATTCGGTCGGGAAGGGTGTAAGCTTACCGTGCGCGTGTGAAATATGAGCAGGCACAAACACACATATAAACAAGCGGGCCCAATCATTCTGACTCTGGTTCACCGGTAATTGGTTTCATTTAGAGGACAATGTTGCATAATGAAACATTAGGAATTAGCCCCTATATTCCCATCGCTCTGCTGGCTGCCAACCTCATTTTAGCCACGTTATCTCCTGGTTACCAATGCACATTTATATGCAATACCCCATAGCTGCTTCAGCACAACTAACGTTTTTAGCCAAGCCAGAGCTATTAATCCTCCCCCTATTTTTTCCCCCACTGTGTACACTGCCCACTCCCGGTCATACTCCAAGTCAGCTATAGGTCATGGAAATGAATTTGTCTTTAATGTGGTTTTAATGGTTTAGCTGATTATTTGACATTTCTCTCTCTCTACATGCAGAGTTGTAGAGAGTAAAAATATTGTCTTTTGTTAGCGTTGACCTCTGATTATTCTGTACGACTGGACCTAATAATGTATCTATCACAGCTTGTTGGAAGTTGTGAGAATTTTTTTTTTCAGTGTTGGAATGTGGGATATAAACCTCTTATCAGTGATGTCGTATTATCATACAGGCCTCTGCCACTCTATTGACAATTCATGGGAGACTGAGTTTGCGCTTTCATACAGTGCTGATCTGAATGTTTACATGCAAATGAGACTCGTATAATTAAAGTGCTATCAGTTTAGGACAGGAAAAACCTATGCTTATCGCATCAAAATCCGTTTATTTGCGGTCACAGTAACCTTTTCCATCTTCTCCAAATTACACAGGCACCAGTAAATGTTGGTCAACACACGCCAAACTGGAGTTGGGGAGAAAGGGAAACAGAACTGAAATGCGGCAATCATCACCTTTTCTATGTTTCCTTCTTTAGTTTATGTCACATTTTGTCAGGTTTACGTGTATTTAACAGCTCAGCTGACTTGCACAGAGTCAGATGGTCGTTTTGTCAGAGGAGACCAGTCATTGTGTGCGTGTTGTCTTCCAGGGACGTAGGCCAGGCTACTTCTCCTTCCTGGATCCCTTCTCACCAGGTGTTTGGCTCTTCATGCTTCTGGCCTACTTGGCTGTCAGTTGCATTCTCTTTCTGGTGGCCAGGTAAGGAGCTCAACCATAAAATACAGTCTGTACAGATAAGCGAGAGACAGGAGAAGAATGAGGCAAACAAATGGACTGGGTACAGAGAGTAAAAGTACAAAAAAAGGTTTCTTTGGGCGATATACAGCGGAGGAAACAGGTGTTTGTTCTCTCGCTTCTCTTTAGCCTCTGGTTGATCTTGAACATCACAGAGAAAGAGACGTTCTCTCACCAGTGGCAGGTCTCTAGCATCACATTGCCACCTGCTGGTCAAGGATGGCACTGCCACAACTGCTGCCTAAAATCCTAATTTCCTTTGCAATGGAAATATTACTAGGTTGCAATGGAAATATTACTAGGTTACACTATATCTAATGAAGACATTTTAATGCAAGAAAATGCTAATTAAATTCTGCAGCACCTTACAGAATCAAATTAAAAATACCTAGACCTTCAAATATACCAGGTTTCTAAAGATAGCTCTACGGGTGGTCTTTGGTGTAATATGAAAATCATTTATAAATGTTGGGTGAGGTGGTTTGATCATAGCAGTTTTGGAGATAATAATATATGTACTCCCTTTTTTAGGTGTTTACTAATAATAATCTTTCCACCCATGATCACAGTGGGGAATATGTTAAACGTCTGGGTTGTTTAAAGTTTTTTGTCCTTCTTTTGAACTTTTTTGTAATTATTTGTGAGTCAGAAAGAAATTCAATCTTTGCCATGTGAGTCACATAGCTCGTTGGCTCAACCCAGCACAGAACAGAGTTGTCACAGAACTGTAGCTACATCTGAGCACACCCCAATTACACCGCCTGCATCCTCGCAGTTTAAGTAGGCAGAAGCGAAGCACAGGTTGGTTCTCCCTCTGCAGAGCCAAGGTGACTTTGACCTCACTTGACTAAGTTGTTTTCTCCTCATCCTTCATTCCTCTTCCTCTCTCCATTCTTCTCACTACCCGTCTCTTGAGTTTTGCTCTTATCAGAATACATAATCTAACTTTCATTCCCACTCTTGCTGGCTGTATCCCTGTTGACTGTTTCTGCTGTCTCTTACCCCACAGGCTGACACCTTATGAATGGTACAATCCCCACCCTTGTTTAAAGGGACGCTGCAACCTGCTGATCAACCAGTACTCACTCGGCAACAGCTTCTGGTTCCCTGTTGGAGGCTTCATGCAGCAAGGATCCACCATTGCTCCTAGAGCTCTGTCCACACGTTGTGTGAGCGGAGTGTGGTTAGTACTGGCTCCAGATGCACAGTGCAATGCACAGGTTTCTTCATCATGGAATGCAATTCATCAGTAACGCATTCTTGAAGCTTAATTCCAGATTTCAAGAGTGAGATTGTGCATTTGTGTGCACACGAGGCATCGTTTGTGTCTGTCTCTCCGCCTTTCCAGCTAGAACTTTATCCACCCATTAATCCATCCGCCATATCATCTACTGAATATCCTGTCATGTCTTCTCCTCTCAGGTGTGCAGTTATTTTAATCCTTCTACACCTCCACCCAGATCATTTATCTTCATGTGTCAGCCTGCCCATTTACATACGTTTGCAGGTGAATACATATGTTCTTGTCTGCTGCCTTTCCTACACAGGTGGGCCTTCACATTAATCATCATCTCCTCCTACACTGCCAACCTGGCAGCCTTCCTAACAGTGCAGAGGATGGAGGTACCGATAGAGTCAGTAGATGATCTGGCAGATCAGACGGCGATAGAATATGGCACGATGCACGGTGGATCCACGATGACCTTCTTCCAGGTTAGAAGTTACACACATTGCTGTATATGACACATTGTTTATCCTCCTAAATCTTCACTCACACATACATACACACTGTATGTAGGCACAGGCTCACTTCAGAGCATGTGGAAGTCAATGGGTCGTCTGTGATCAGCTATCAGCTATCCTCTTCGTCACCCTCCTGTCCTTTATGTCTTCCTCATCTTACCTCAGGTTTTATCTGTTTCCTGTCTCTTTTTTGCCACAACCATTCAATATCCTTCTCCTTGGGGAGATGGGGCACCATCCAGGTCCCACGCTATCCTCTTTCATCTTTTGAGATTTGACCTCAGCGAGAAAAAGAGATAGACACCGAGCAGGAGAAAAAAAGGGTGTTAGAGGGGAGAGAGACAGTGAAGGATGATACTGGGCTCAGGGAAGAGAGATATTAGCCTTGTATTCCTTGGCGCTTTCAAGTCCACTGGACCTTAAATAACTCAGGGAAGACAGGCTAAGAGAAAGTAAAAGACAGGTGGAGATGTTAAGTGAAGTTTCTGTTCTGAAGTTTCTCAAATGGGAAAGAGGTGTGCTAATAGAAAAAAAAAAAAGGGGGGGGGGGGCCCCC